>CADDXX010000202.1:93158-254830 GCA_902810485.1 Alauda arvensis | reverse complement strand
AATTTTAACTTTTATAAATCTTATACCCATAGCAGCTGCTTCAGTAAAAGACAGAGGATTGGTCATTGCTGSATTCTTTTCTTCCCCTGATTTCATTTACAAAAGTAGTGGAATTGCTGAGCCRTATTATTACAATGTTTTTGAATCAGTTGGATGTGGAATCAGGAAATCAAATGGAAAAGTACAGAAAGATTTGGGAAAAAATTAGTTTGCGAAAGAAGGGGAGCTGGTTTTGTATTTCTGTCATGCACAAGAATAAAAATTATTGCTATACAGAGGATTTTCTGGGCTGTGAATTATATAAAAAATGTTGAATTAAAATATGAGTGCCCAAAAAAGCAAGATCAGTGCAGCCCAGTCATTCCTTTTTCAGCATCATTCTTCTGTATTCTGCAACACAAAAGCCAAATTGGGCTGAGATGCAAGACTGAGAAGCAGCCCTAGTATATCTATAATGACCTTGTGTCATTATAGACCCTGAACATCAAGAGAAATGCATGGATTGTTTTGAGGACTCAGTTTGGCCAGTCAAAACATTCCTCTGAGGTTTGTGGCTTCTCCTTACAACATGTGTACAGTTAGAGATAATGAATAATAGTGTGGAGTATTCAAAAAAATGCTACTGSAAGTAACCATTTCTCATAGACTTACACGAGTGAAGATTACTGGTTTTGCAGGTGTTATTGTCTTTCTGTGTTAGACATCTCACTTACCAGTTCCTAAACCTAGAATAGCTGCACATCTGGCAATTTCATACCAWATGGAAAGTTAGCAATTGTTAATTCTGGTGAGATTCATGGCAGAATTTCTCTACACTACTGAACAATGGATTTTAGTCTGTTGAGCAGTAAAAATCTCCATCTCAATGTGTCATTTCAAGGGTAAAATCTTCTTTTGCAACTGCATGGAGTTCAATTTTAATCCATTAAACTGAGGCTCAAAAGTATTGAAAGCTACTCAAAGACACTTTTAGGTAACTAAGTGTATTTGTGCTACCTAGACCTCCCTGTTGAAAATTATCATTGGATACTACATGTGTGACTTGGCCTGTAGCTGATTTTCCAGTTAATTATTTCTGAAGACMAAGTAACTTAAATTAATATCCCATAGGAAAAAGGTTTTCCTTTTTAATCTCYTTGCTAGATTTACTGAGCTGGGTCTTAGTGCCCATGAATGCAGTAGTAGTTTATGCAAGATTTTTGAATTTTAGCAAACCTTTTGACACTTTCTGGCATTGTATCATTGTGGACAAAATGTCCATCATCCTACCAGACTAGTCCATAACATTTTGGGTAAGAAACTGGGTGGTGGGTTGGGCTYAAAGAGTTATAGTTGCTATACTTGTGGGATTTCCCTGTGRTCAGCTTTAGGGMCAGTGCTCTTTAATGCTTTCAKAAASTCTCTGGATGCAGGAATCAAGTGTACCTTAAATGAGTTTGCCAATAATACCGAGCTAGGAAGAGCTGTGGACTTCCTCAAGGGTAGAGAGACATTACAGAGAAATCTGGATAGAYTAGAGATCCAAGCCATCACCAACCATGTGAAATTTAAGAGCATGCACCAGTATCTCCACCTGGGGCAGAGTAATCCTGATGATACGTTTAAACTGGATAAGAGGATGGAGAACAGCCCTGCAGAAAGAGATCTGGGTRTCTGGACTAATGGCAAGTTGAACATGAGTCAGCAGTGCCCTGGCAGCCAGGAGGGCCAAGAGTGTCCTGGGGGGCATCAGGCACAGCATCACAGCCAGRCAAGGGAGGGGATTGTCCTGCTCTGCTCTGCWCTGGGGCAGCCACAACCAGAGTCCTGTGCTCAGTTTTGAGTGCTTCAGTATAAGGAGGACAGAAAACTATTAGAATGTGTCCAGAGGAGGGTGATGGAGATGATGAAAGGTCTTGATGGGTAAAACTTAGGAGGAATGGATGAGGTGACCTGCCTTGTTCAGCCTGGAGAAGAGAAGACAGAGGAGAGGCCCTATGGGAGGTCACCTTCCTCATGGGAGGCAGCAGAGGGAAAAATGTTCATCTCTTCTCTTGGGTGGTTAGTGATAGGACAAAAGAAAATGGAATGAAGCTGCATTAGGCGAGTTCAGATTGGAGATTATGAAAAAGTTCTTCACTGACAAGGTGGAGAACAGGTTCCCCAGGGAAGTGCACATRGCACAAGGCCTGTTAGAGTTCCAGTACCAGGATGATGCTCTTACTCTTGTGACTTACTTTTAGGTGGTTCAGTGAGGAGCATGGATTTGGACTCCGTGATCCTTATGGGTTTCATTGAACTTGAGAGATTCTCTGATTCTATGACTGAAAAAATGATCATGGTGATGATCATAGCCCTTGTTCAGGAACAGCCTGRAAAGAAAATCTCATTTTCCATGTGATTGATATCACCCTTGTTCCTATATATTCAAATAAACACTGTTTTTATAATTATTCTTTAATTCTAAATAATTTTARCAATTTTTGTAATTGTGATAAATAATAAACCTTAACACTGCTGTGAATTTTTAAAATTAATTATAACTAGCTGGCAAGGAGTTTAGAAAAAGTCATATTATATATTTACAAACCCAGGGACATCATCAGCATCCTTTGTTTTGTGGATATCCTTTCACCTCCAGATTCAAAGGGCATAATATTCTCATCAGCATACAAGGTAAAAAAAATGTCTCTTTTGTTTTTCCTTAGCCCCTATAGAGATTTTGCATTTATATTCTATCTACTCAAAAATTACACACATATGCAAGATCTCTTCTGGAGAAAATGCTGGAAGTTCTCACAGCTCCAATACTATCTTTTCTGTTCATGTATTCTCCTTTTCTGGATACCACTTCGTACTCCCATGCACCAGGAATGTTGGAAATGTGCAGTTCTTTTGAGAATCAGTCAATTACTCTCTTTCAATTCCCCTCTTCTTTGATGTTTCCAGTTACTCTGTGGCCTAAGTTACTTTACAGAGCTAGAAACTAAGTGAAAGGATGAAAAATTACATACAGCCTTCATAAAGAGGTATATCAACTGCTTGCTGTCCTATAACACTTTATTTCACACAACACYTACAGTGGTTTTTGAATAAGTGATTTTGAGTTGATAGTGTGAGTGCCTTCAATCTTAAAATCCCAAATGGCATRGTCTCATCTGGGTTTCTTACAATTGTCTTTGATATTAATGAGCTTTTAATTAGGAGTAAAATGGAGACATCATTATGGATAGATGTATTCATGCAGACTCATGTACTTTTTTTTTTTATTTAGGCCATCTGAAAGTGCTCTAGCAATAGGAAGCTATTCTAGCATTAATTTTATTTAGGACAAGGACAAGTACATTMGTCTTGGAGAGTTAATTAATTAACATTAATACAGATGGCATAGTGTTCTCCTTTAAGAACATCTAAGCMTATGTGCATTTTTCTGAGGCCTAGTATGCATGAACTGGTTGAAAATTTTTCATTGAAACTGTTTCTAGATAGAATATTATGGTTTCAATGAAATTAACAATGCAGAAAATATTTTGAGGAAAAATAACTGGAAAAAAGATGCATCGGGAAAAATATTTTCAACAAATGTTAAAATAATTTCTAGAGAAAAAGGCTCCTTTTATTTATTTCTTTTTTTTGGTAGACTTGCACTGCACATCTGTAGAGTCAGACAGAAAATATAACCTGGATCAACATCTTTGAGCTGAGGTCTGGAGATCTAAACCAAGAAGAAAACCCCTACAAATATGATATTTCAATGCAGTTGAGGTTTACTCCTCACCTTGAGGAGAGAAGTACAGCAGTGCCATGAAGAACTGTTGCAGTTCTTCCAGGAGATTGTAAGTCCATAGATGAGCTTGTAAGAGGTACTGGGCAATGCAGCAGTCACAGTCCTTTTGGCGTTGCACCAGTCCTTTGCACCACAAATGTCTCCTGACTGGCATCAACCTCTGGACACCACTCATAGATCAGCAGAGCCATGGGACACAGCACCATCCACTGTGATATGTCAGCTTCTTGAGAAAGCAACAGGGTTGCATAGACAAAGCCTGTCTTCTTATGAAAAAGTAAGAAAGAGGAAAAAATGTTTGCTAGCTTAAAATCTGTGCACAATTATTTTTGGAACTAGTGCTAGCACATTAGGGCAGCTGAGAAAATTCARTATAGAAAGCTGTGCTTTCTAATCCCTTTATCTTGATTAACCAGGAAAATAAATTTGTTTGGGGTATTGTTTAAGTATTAGTTGTCTTCTACTAGCAATTAAAGAAAATGTTTACCAAATACATATTAATTCAAATGGCAGAGGCTCTGTCTTGTACAAAAATTGTTTTCATTAGATTTGATACTAACTGAATGAGGTGCAGTTTCTTAAGTACCTCTTTTTTCTAAATGCATGTATAAATACCAAGCCAAAAAAAGCACTTAGGTAACTGGTCTCCATTGCCAGGATTTGGAAAGTTGCTTCGGATACCATAGCAAATATGGGTACAGATTTCAAGCAAATGGGTGACTTTAAATTCTTTCATTTRTGATGAGTAGTTTGTGAAGCATAGAAGAGTTATCAAATTTCTGTCTGCATGACTTGGAAGCTACCTACAGCCCTGCTGTGACACAAAGAGCTCTGCAATGGGYCAGGCTCAAATCAAGGGCTTAATTATGACTGATCCAGCTGAAAAAAAATTCTGACAAACAAATTTCATCTGCTTGGTGTCTTCCACATTGTATCTCTTTCTGTTCCTTTTTYGCTCAACATAGAGGCTTAGTTAAGGTCATGCTGACACCAGTAGATATTTGAAGTAACATTCATAGCATATGGGTATGAATRAAGCAGAGATTAATGGTTGTGTCTTGTCCACCTGCAAACATGTCAGGTTTTATTTCCAAATGCCCTACCTTAATCTGCAGGCTGATATTGAGTCTAAGTATATTTTAAGAATACCTTTAGCAAACAGGACATCTCCAAGGCAGGATGCCCTTCTCTTCTTCTCTCAATTGTATACATGATAATCAACTCACTTTTAAATCAAAGTGCAATAGTTTTCTGCAGCTGCCCCAAAGGTATCTTCCTKATCTGAACTATTGAGTGACTGCAGGTCTATCATGAAATTTCGTCWTACATGACCAGTTACTGCTGACCACTGAATTGAAATAAATCCCCTCTTTCCTTGATGCCACCCTYAAATGCTAGCCACACTTTTCTGCTGTGACAGCCACTCTGAATTCAAAGCTGTAACATGAACTGAGAGCCTTCTGGCAAGGACTAAGAATTGCATTTATTTTCCTTTTGCTTAATTTTCATTTTCCAAATATAATGCTGTAGCTCTTGTACTGTCTTTCCAGACTGCTCCTGCAGTCAAAAAGAGCAGCAGCACATCAGTCAGCAGCTTGCTGCAAGGTCGTACTGTGAAGGCCCTGTGTGTGATGGCATGAAGATAGTTCCCAGAGAATAAGCTCCTTGCTTTGTGTGATAAGGTAGCAGTGAAAGATACAAATATAACTGCTGCTAACATCTCTGTTAAAGAGAAATCTGTTAAAAACAAAAAGTCTGTTATCAAGGTGTGAGAAAATAACACAGGATGGGTTTACTTTTTTTTCTTGTGTTAGCCAATTAACTGAAATTATTTGTTGCAGCTTTGCTAAGTGTGTTGTCTCCCCACTACCATATGTGCTATATCCACATAGAGATTCTTGCCCTAGTACAAAATAAAATAAATTTGTTTCAATTTCTTCAGCTTTCTCATTTAACACAATTTTCAGCTATTTTCAAACAACTTTAAACTCTGTCCACCTCTAGGTAAGAAAGATTAATGTTATCCCTGTAAAATACTTTTGCTTTTTTCAGATGTACTTAACAAAAAATGTTTCTTAAAAATACAGGTTTAAGTATTCAGAGCCTTTTGGCTAAAGAWCCTTTGAATTGTGCTATGAAGAAACAACAGACCTAGCAGTACTAAGTAAATGGTCTCTTTCCTGACCACATTCTCTGTACACTTTGGCCTTTGCAGACCATGATGTGTCACCAGGCTCTGTGTTGCTGCCATAAAAACAAAACAAAACAAAAAACAAAACAAAACAAAACAAAACAAAAAACAAAAGAAGTTCAAAAATCCACAAAACTGCAGGGACCCAAGTCAGTAGATTTAAATAATTTGAACCCCTTTTTGGTAACAGTAATCACAAGACTGTGGTAAGCATTAGCATTAACTCTACCATACAMTTTTGGTTCCACTTTTGCCTTGTTCATAGAGCTGCTCGGGAAAAAATTCCCAACTACTCATGGCATAATAATTTGCCTCTCTTAATAGGAAATAAGGTCATTGTCAGTTAGCTTTCATGTGTGGGCAAGATACAAAATAAGAATTTTTGGTTTTAAAGCTAACAAATTAAATTATGCCAACAGGTAGAAGCTTTCAAAACATATTGTTAAGGTTACCAACGAGTGCCTCTGTTTACAAGAGGTGGAAGTCAGCACGCTACGGTGACAGCAGAGCTCTCTGCACTTAAATGTTCACATATTTGAAGGAAACATCCATCTATAAGGCTAAATCAAGAAAGTTTCTATTATGATCTAAATATAGTGCAGATTGCTTGTGGCTTACTGGATTACTGAAGTGAAATTCAAATATGCTTGAATGTACGAGCCCTCAAAATTCTGCTACCARTCCAGATTTAAAATTGGTTTTCCATCACCAACATCTTCATCCATTAATGATGAGAAGTAGAGCTGGATATTAGAATTAAAACTTCAGAGGAAATCCCATCCCCGTTTTTCTATATAGGAGATATTGTGCAGGCCACAGTGGTGTCATCTGTTCTGTGATGCCCAAACAGTTTTAGAAGAAAGATTGTTTCTTTCAAGAGGAAGATAAACTTTTAATGTAGAGTTGTTGTTTAAAAAGCTTCCTAATCTTTAATCAATGCAGTTAGTCTTCACACTGTTTTAGTTTTCAATTACATTATTCAGACTTCATTAGCTACAGCAGATATGAAAAGCAAGTGTAGTATTTAATACTTGCACATTCTCCCACCAGTGTCCTGAYCATGGTAGCAATAAATTTTAAGGTTTGCCTGCCTAGACACACTGTGAAACTTAAGGTCCACTTTGAGGTAATGAATCCTTATTAGCAGGAGATTTTTAATCTTTTCCAAAATCTTTATATTTTTGATCTGCTGCATTGTCCAAGAGTAACTTTAGCTCTTTGTTGTCATACGATTTTCCCTCCTGTACTACAATAACTGCACCTTTCTWCCCCTGTGATAAGTTCTTCTCCGTATTTGGAATAATAAAAACTTGCAAGAATAACCAATGAAAGAGAGTGTAATGGAATTTTGCTTTGTAACCCTTAAGATAAATCAGCTTCATAAAAATGTGGGCTCATGCACTGTTTTTGAAGTCATATATCACTCAGGGGGCCTACCATATGGTAGCATAGGTACTTAACACCAGGTCTAGGGATGGAATTTAACTACGACAAGTGTGTGGTCTTCTAATACAAAGCATCCCTGGCAAAATGCAGTGCAAACTACTTAGGAGCTGTTTTCAGAGGTATAAGTTCTCTTTCTCTATTATTGCATTATCGTACCAACACACTGGTAAYTATGTTGTTCTGGTCTTTGCCACTGAATAATTATCTCTTAGTGGCATCACTTTTTACTAGTAATGTAAGARTACGATTTAATAGAGCTAAGTGAACTTTGCAAAAGAAGTTTTGTATAACTACCTATCAAAAATCTGCTTCTGCATTCAGAAGAACTAGATGGTAGAAAAGATCCGTTATTCACAGTAATTCTTCCATTTATTCAACTAAGAATTCTTTGTCAGAATTTTTTTCTATGCAATTATTTTTAATTTTTATAAGTTAGTTAATTGTGTGGGTATGACAGTAGTGCTATCCTCCCTGAATGGTTGATTTATATCACTAACCTAAACCCAAAAAATTCTGAAGTTAATTTTACATCCAATCATCTTTTATGGCCCTTCACATAATTGTTCATATCAGCTTTTCATAAATCTCTTCCCCTCCAACTTACCAGCAAGGTCAGTGGAAATGTCAGTGGAAGTGTTTATCATTCTTGCAAACATTTCCACTTTCTTTTCCTGTTACTTATGCATGAAATGTCTGCTGAAAGACAATCCTTAAGTTTTATTATTTTTTCCTTCAGATTTCTTCCTGAGGTTCACTTTCTCTAGGAAAACACAAAGAAATTTGTAATTTAATCTTAGAAACATTGGTTTAAAAACARAAGGTGTAGTGATGGCTCCATTTCTTTGCCTAATCTGGAGAATCTGGATTTCAAAGACTTGTACAGATAACTTGTATAATTACATTAATTTGTCACTGTGATTTTCTTACCTTCTGTGTTTTGGCACACRTGCTTCTTTCAGTTTGATTCAAACAAAATATAATTATTTGTTATATATGGCCACTTGTTTAGTTTTAAAACATCTGATACAAAGATTTTAAGCAATCATAAAATAATTCTACTGAATAATCTAATGAAGAATATTGATCTACTTGCCTTTTTCGCTTTTGTTTCCTATCTCCTTATTATGACTTTTTAATGACTTGGGTCTCAGTTTCTTTTGAAAACAAATGCAACTTGACTGTAATTTCTGAACTGATGTTAGCCCATGATTTTTTTACTGATGACTTAAGTAGATAACAGGATAGCAGAATAATTGAATCAAAACTTYACTTCAAATTCAATGAATTTTCAGACTAGTGGTTGTTGTTGCTGCTGCTGTTATTCTTTAGTAAGGATTTAAATAAGGAATAAGGATTCCTAAGTCTATTTATTAYTGCAGATATGCAGGAATGTAGATAGCTACTTAATGTTTTGCAGTTTATTTAAATGCTGAAATATTTAAAAGATCAATAAAGGGAGGGAGAACAAAATCTCTGCATAAGCATAAAAGCTTAATTAAAGATACAGGGAAGGTAGAAACCTAGGTTCATTTGAACAACTTCTGATATGCTCTGATTTAAAGAAAAATCATCCTTTTTAGAGTATATARGCAGTCTTGACTTAGTCTGTGGTAGAGTTTGGGAACAATACAATAATCTTAGACAAATTTCAGGCATGASATCTGATGAGGCAAAGCCTTTTCTTTTACTCTTACATTGAAAGAATACATGATGGAAATGTCTAAATTGCACAGTTAAATCAGAAAAATGCCACMGTCAGAATTTCATTCATTCTCCTAGCAKCATTGTGTCGTACTGTAAGAACATTTCCAAATCTCTCATATTTTTGTGTGTCATTTGGCTCTCCCTAAAACCATCTCAGTTGGTTTCTCATCTTCCCTTCATCTCCTGGGCAACACTTCCCACCATTGCTGCCTTGGGCACAGTCCACCAGCAAAGGTTACTTACCCTTCCTGCCCTTACCTGGTCTGGTCCAGCACCTAAGGAGAGTTCAAGAAAGCCAGACCAGCTGCTCCTCCAACATAACTGCAATATCTGCTTTAGAGATAAATCTGTGAATAAGAAACTTCCCAAAACACACAGAGCTGGGCAAARTTTTGCACCACAGAAGTTCAGTAGTTATAGCTGCACAAATTCAGTACCTCTCTGCTCAGCACATGAGCAAAGGTGTTTTGTTGCAAAGATTTGAACARTGATTTTGGCTTACTGCTTGCTGAAGTGTGACAGATGATGACAGCCATTCAAAGACAGAAACATTTATACTCCTCAGTATCTGCTCCCTGCTTTAAAATATAGCAATGCTAAAATTCAGCATTCAGAGGAAAAAGTCTTATACAGGCAGAACAATTTACAATCCCTAAACAGAGCCTCAAAAAAAAATCCATCCCAAAGGACTACGCACCATGAAAGGGATTCACATTGGAGCAGTTCACCAAGAACTGAAGCCCATGGGAGGGACCCACGTTGGAGCAATTCATCCACAAGAGACAGTGGAAAAGACCCAATGCTGGAACAGGAAAAGAGAGTGAGGAGTGACAGAGGAAATGTGATTAAYTTACTGCAGCTCCCATTTCCTAAAASYTTGCACTGCAACACAGGAAAGGGAAAAAAGATSCARMGTGAAGYTGAGCCCAAGAGAAAGGAGGAGGTCGGGCCAAGTGTTTTATGATTTGARTTTTTYCTCACTATCTTACTCTGATTTAATTGGTAATAAACTAAACTAATTTCCCTTGGCTAAGTCTGTTTTGCTTGCAGTGGTAAGTGGTGAGTGTTCTACCCCTGCTATAGCTCGTCACATGAACCTTTCTTTTTAATTTCCTTATAATTTTTTCTACCCTGCCCAGTTCGGGAGGGCAGTGATAGAACAGATTCAGTGGGCTCCCAGTGTCCAGCCGRGGTCAATCCAGCACACATTTTTAAAACAGGTAATTCACCTGATTCTCAGGATTACCTGGTAGCAYTGAAGTGAATAATCAGTCTGTCTGGTCATGCAACATTTAATCCTGGAGCGTTTATTGAATACAGTATGTTTTTGTAAAGGGATTTTTAGAATGTAAATTATTAAGTGACCATCAGGCAAAATTGTCATATCAGATATGATCCACTGGGGTTTTATTTTGTCTGAAAGGCTGAGAAAAGGGACAGGAAAGGCAATATCAAAACTACCAAGTCAGAGCATCAAGTGATGTTAATGCAGCTAATGACAGAAACAGATCTTGTGATTCTCACCTTTTCTGGCTAAAGCTATGTCCCATACAATACTGGAGCATCTCATGGGACATGGAAAGGACCATGGTCAAGTGCACTCAGGCTTGCAGATCTAAASGCTTCAAAACTAGTCTGAGGGAGAGGAAAAAGTGAAAAAATATGTAATACATGCATAATTTGGCACATTCCTATATATGGTATCTAGAATTCCACTGCCTTCTAGGAGAGCATTGGGTTGCTTTTGATTTTTTTTTTTAATTATAGTTTTTCAATTTAAAAGCCACAGGGCACTGTACATTTTGTAAAGCACTTGTGAGAAGATTCAAAGCTGCAGAACTTTGTATAAACTGATTTGCATTTCAGAGCAATAGAGACGGCTGTTTTGGGTGAGATCACACAGAACTGTTAACTAATAGCTTTAATGAGCTTTCATAATTGGATAGCTGAACTTTGAATAGGGTCCTCTTTTAAAAAAGAGTATCAGCCAACAGTAACTTGACTCTTGACTTTGGACTTAAGGAACAGAGCCAGAGAAATACAAAAAGAAGGTAATTAGTTTATTTTTATTTTTTAATAAACAAGTYCTTCATTCCCCAGAGTCTATCAAAGCATGACAAATACCCCAGAAACATCAGGAAAACAATTTTACAGGCTGTCATTCATATTCAAACATAGAAAAAACTCTCACTTCATAATAATTTATGGTTTTTTGAATTTTCATCTAACAAGCTATAATTTTAGAGGAATACTGTGTAGTACAATCACAGATCAGTAAGACTGTACTTTTAGCTTACATTTATGTGTGTATTTCTGCCTGTATAAGATACATACTTGCATGCATACACCTTACTTTCTTTTATGTATCACAATGAAGAGAAGGAAGCATAAAACAACAATGCTGCAGATCTCTAAAAGGAAAAYCTACATTGGCAAAGATAAAGTGCTGGGTGTTTAAGGAGGAATGAAAGGCAATCATGTTGAACACTGACACTAGCAGTTCAGCACTGTGCCAGTGTGCCAGCACTGTCCCAATTAAGTAACATCCCACAAGTCTAAAGAAATGCAGAAAATAATTATTCAGTGCAAGAAATCATCTTGCAGTGAAGAATATCTTTTAATGGCATCATTGCTCCCTTTTTAAAGTAGCATTGTTGATTAATGGATGCAAAGTAATAAATAATTGTGATCACACTGACATGGAATGTACTTTACAGATGAAACTGCAGCCTTTCAAAATGTTCTTATACTGAAGATGCAAGGTAGGCCTAGCTAGTGATGTTACTGGACATGT
Source organism: Alauda arvensis (assembly GCA_902810485.1). Taxonomy (NCBI): domain Eukaryota; kingdom Metazoa; phylum Chordata; class Aves; order Passeriformes; family Alaudidae; genus Alauda; species Alauda arvensis. The sequence continues at coordinate 242,929 of CADDXX010000202.1, read as the reverse complement.
CCAGAAAATACAACTTTACATTCATTAAATTCAAATAAGACCATATGCACTAGACCATCAAAGTTCACTCTAGGCTTCTCCCAAAATTCGCCTTGTCCCACACGTATTTCCCTTGCTAGACCTTTTAACCCTAGCTGGAGATAAGGTTATATTTTTTTCACAATGAGGATGAAGTWATTTTTCTGTAAAGCAGTTCAATGCAAAGGATGTAGTCACAGATTTGGTTAGCAGAAAGAATAGTTGTATCACCTGGCTCAAGGTAAAGTATAATAATAAATTTAATTTATGCTTTCTTTTAATTCATATTATTGATTCATGTAATCCTTGTTTTTTCTGACTTGATATTTAATATCACTTATTATTTGTCCTTACTGAAATGTATTCACTCCAGGTTGTATCTCAGTCCTGAACCTTGCTTCCTTGTAAGTGTGTACACACACATGCACACACCCTTATAGATAAATATGTATCTCCTTCATTATCTGTGCATGTACCTTTGCAGAAGACTACTGTTAATGTTTGAATAGTTTTTTTCTAGATTCAAGCCACAGACAAAAAAGCCTTTTATCATCTTTTATACAGTCTACTTTCTACTTTGTACTCCCTTAGAAGTTTTAGTTACCAGGCGRATTGAATAGCTGGAAAAAGCATTTCAAATTTTACTATCTAAACTAAACACTCCAGGAGTGCTCATCTTCCACTGAATCTGTTTACTTTGTGCTTCATACATTATTAGATGGATACGGTAGGAAATGAAATCCCTGTGTGGTAGAAGTATCAGTATGAAAGCATCAACCTCACAGGCTGAGCTCTGAAAACAATGATCAGAGCACCCAGAAGCCTCTCTGATCTAAATTCATTGAAAACACCTAACACAGAATCCTCTCTTGGTTTCCAGTTTTAAGTTAGTGTCTAATGAAGTGAAGTTTATCTCTGAAAACCTTTGTCACAGCTGGAAATAACTAGCAATAGTTACTTGCAAAACTACAATTTAAGGGGGAAACTAAACCTCAGTAGGTTGTCCTTCTAGAACAAAGTGGAAATGTGCTTTTATAGGCAATATCATACAGAATAATTTTCATCCAGTCTCCAGTCTACATGTCAAAACCAGCGTGCAATGTGCCTCACATTAATAGTCTCTGCATAGAAGTGTAAAAATTGAAATACAAAGACACAATCAGTCAAGGGTGAAATTCTTCCACAGAGTTGTGAGAGCAGTAATATATTCATCATTCATGTATGGTCAGTCAAAGAACACAATTTGCATGGAWATCCAAAATAAATACTTTTTCACTCAGTTTMGTTTTTAACASTCAGACCACAACAGTTGTTTATTTCTCAGTCCAGTTACAATACTAATGCTTAMAATCCAAACCTCCCAGCTCCTGTTTAGAACTTTTTAAGAGCCAATAAGATCCATAAATATAAATAAYTGCTCTTTTTCTTGCACTCAGTGGAGTGAGTCTCCCCTGTTCTGACCTTCCACAGCCTAAAGGTGCAACTCTTCTCCATCAGGCAGGATGATTTGGTCAGTYATCAYATTCCCAATTGTGTGCCAGTGGAGTGCAGAGTTCYTGATGGGACTCTCCTTTTCATCAGCCTGTAATTTACTCAGTATTATTTTGATGTGCTTCAAACAGTTTATTTKTTCAAATAGCTGTCTGATTGCCTCATCAATTTAGTTATACCACATTTGTTTGAATGCATTTCTCCTCTGTGTATGGGAAGATTTCTTTTATGTTGCAATCTATATGACAACATATAGACACCAAAAAAAAAAAATTGACTTCTCACACAGCAGCCAGATGATCCTCAAAGACGCAGATAAGGTGATGGATTCTTGGTTATTGGGTGATTTTTTCACTGTGGATAGGACCAGATGGGGCATAGTCATCTGTGCAGACCCGAGAGGTAGCTATTGGTGGGAGTTATGCAAACATTTTTACAAGTACAGTTAAAATAAAGCCCAAATTAATCTAAAAAAAGGGTCACAAGGCCTGGGGCCCATTATAAGGCTTATTAATGTCGTGAAGCTTGCATCTCAGCACTATACCTTAGCCTCATCAAGTTGGCTGTACCACAGGAGTTAAAGCACTTCTATGGCCCTTGCTTGCAGTTTGCTTTACCCTGAACATCTCAAACACACTTTCCTTATATGATATATCCTTTTCTTCTTCTTCTTTTGAAGTGGGTTATTCTTTGTCTTCATTTAGTAGCTTCTAAGCAGACTTAGAAAAAGTCTCTTGCCTTTGGTGATTAAAYCTGAAAAGTACATTGTTTGGAGAAGGGTAGCTAATTTATTAGAGGTTGTCTTGTCTTCTTGTATACTCATTTTTAACCTGAAAGCAGGAATTAATAAATCCCTTACAAACTGTGATTTTTATTATATCTCTGGTGCTTCTTTGCACACTGTGCTGCTTAAACACAGACAGCTCATCTTAGCTTGTTTTTGTCTTCCTAAAACTAGTTTATATGTCTTGGAAGTACAAAGATGTATTCTGTAAACCCTATTCAGATCTTGGGTTCTAAAGAGTCACTCAAAATACCTCTGTGCAATAAAAGCAAAGAATCAATTTGACTTATAACAAATTTTAATCAGAGATGTACCAGTTCTTCCTTCCTCATCTTAGCCATTGTGTGTGTGTATGCATGAACAACCTTCATCTCTTTATAGCCATAATATATGCAATAAATGTTAAAATGAATCTTTTCATTGTCAAGCAGCTCCTTTTCTTGATCATAATTCATCATTTAAGTTTGCCTTAAAACACTRCTGGAAGACAAAAGCTTAGTTTCATATCACCTCACAGAAATCCAATGCTGTAAACYTATCACAAATGCTATTGCAGAGTGTATGGTATTTATTTCTGATTTAATTGTCTTGAGGAAACCTACTGAGATTGAGAAAAGACTCAAAGGACCTTTACTGTTTGCACTAGGAAAAGCTGCTTTGTCTTTTCCAAAATCTGGAGGAAAATGCGGGATAAAAAATCCTTTGACTAGGGCTATGATATTGAAATAGTATCTGCTTTTATGTTGGTCTTGCCATTCACAATAGGTTTTGTCAATTTGTTCAACATGAAAACACATGCATTTGCTTTGCAATGGTATTGTTCTTTTTCTGCAGACTTACCTTCTCCCCTTTCCCATCCTTACCCCACAGGCCCGTGACGGAGGGTTAGCCCAGATCAGTGGAGTCATGCGTCACACAGCTCTATCATGCTGGCAGCCGTTCCTGGGTCTGGCTGTGCTGCTTGTCTTCACAAGCCCCACTGCGGGCTGCCCAGCCCGCTGTGAATGCTCAGCACAGAACAAGTCTGTCAGCTGTCACCGCAGACGTCTGATGTCGATCCCAGAAGGCATTCCCATTGAGACCAAAATCTTGGACCTCAGCAAGAACCGACTGAAAAGCGTTAACCCTGAGGAATTCACATCATACCCGTTGCTGGAGGAGATTGACCTCAGCGACAATATTGTCTCCAATGTTGAGCCTGGAGCTTTTAACAATCTCTTCAACTTGCGCTCCTTGAGGCTGAAAGGAAACCGTCTGAAGCTGGTCCCCCTTGGGGTGTTCACTGGGTTGTCAAACTTAACAAAGCTTGATATAAGTGAAAACAAGATTGTCATTTTGCTGGACTACATGTTTCAAGATCTGCATAACCTAAAATCCCTGGAGGTTGGGGACAATGATTTGGTGTATATTTCACACAGGGCCTTCAGTGGGCTTCTTAGCCTGGAGCAGCTCACCCTGGAGAGATGCAACCTCACAGCCGTACCAACAGAAGCTCTTTCTCACCTCCACAACCTCATCAGTCTGCATTTGAAACAGCTCAACATTAATGCTTTGCCGGCATACGCCTTTAAAAGATTGTTTCGCCTGAAAGACCTGCAGATAGAGGCCTGGCCCCTCCTGGACATGCTGCCTGCCAACAGCCTGTACGGTCTCAACCTGACTTCTCTGTCCATCACTAACACCAACCTGTCTGCAGTACCTTACTCTGCTTTTAAGCATCTGGTGTACCTGACACATCTCAACCTCTCTTACAACCCCATCAGCACCATTGAGGCAGGCATGCTGTCAGATTTAGTGCGCCTACAGGAGCTCCACATGGTGGGGGCACAGCTGCGCACCATTGAACCACATGCTTTCCAAGGGCTCCGATTCTTACGTGTGCTTAACGTGTCCCAAAACCTGTTAGAAACCCTAGAAGAGAATGTATTCCATTCCTCCAAAAGCCTTGAGGTCCTCTGCATTAACAACAACCCTCTGGCTTGTGACTGCCGTCTTCTTTGGATCTTGCAGCGGCAGCCCACCTTACAGTTTGGYGGTGAGCCACCAATGTGTGCTGGCCCAGACAGTGTCAGAGAGAGGTCATTCAGAGACTTCCACAGCACAGCTCTCTCCTTTTATTTCACCTGTAAGAAGCCCAAGATACAGGACAAGAAGTTGCAGTACTTGGTAGTGGAGGAGGGACAGACCGTGCAGCTGATGTGCAATGCTGACGGGGACCCGCAGCCCACCATCTCCTGGGTCACCCCGCGCCGGAGGCTGATCACAACTAAATCCAATGGTAGAGCCACTGTGCTRGGAGATGGCACCCTGGAGATCCGATTTGCCCAAGACCAGGACACTGGGATCTATGTCTGTATTGCAAGCAACGCAGCTGGAAATGACACCTACTCGGCCTCCCTGACGGTAAAGGGGTTTACTTCAGACCGTTTCCTTTATGCCAACAGGACCCCAATGTATATGACAGACTCCAACGACACAAGTTCTAATGGAACTAATGCAAACAGCTACTCTCTGGACCTTAAGACAATATTGGTGTCCACAGCTATGGGCTGTTTCACCTTCCTTGGAGTCGTTTTATTTTGTTTCCTTCTTCTTTTTGTGTGGAGCCGAGGGAAAGGCAAACACAAAACCAGCATTGACCTTGAATATGTCCCTCGCAAAAACAATGGTGCTGTGGTTGAAGGGGAGGTTTCTGGACCACGAAGGTTCAATATGAAAATGATTTGATGGTATTTCTGCTAGCAGTGCTTTTTCTGTGGCATTAAAACTAATTAAAACAGCCTGGCACGTGGAATTGCTAGGCAGAAGCAGCTTAATGCAGCTGTCAGTGTATCAAAAGGTTATATGAAAATGGAAAGACTATTTGTGGTTATACAACAGAGCCTCCAGACCTTGAGGCAGATGTGTCAGGGCCTTTCATAGAACTGGGAAATTGTACTAACTGTTTGCATTGCAAATATTGGCATTCTGGGGATATCAGCAATGAACCACTGGCTCATGCTCATGGACAATTGTTCAACATTTTCTACTGCTACAAAAGGAAAAAGAAAAAAAAAACCCTACAGTGTAGGATTTGCATACTTAAAGAAAAAGACACATTTGTCTAAACCACACTCTACAGTGAAATTTGTATCCATATATCTAATTTGGTAAAACTTTGCATCCTCCCTTCTAGTTGATTCAACACAAAAAAAAATTGGTAGCTTTTTTTTTTTAATCTACATCTATACTGTGTACATTTTGAAGCAATACAAATGAGAGGTTGTGCTTTTAGATATCCACCAATACTGACCCAAGTGTGATGTCACCCATCTTTTAACTACCATCAAACCCAAATTAGATCCTTGTAGTTACTAATTAGAAATAAGATATTTTTCTCCTCATGTAGAAGGCCAGAGATGAATAGTTGAGAGCAAAACCACTCAACTCTGTTGATCTACTCTTCATATAAATATAAGGCATGTGCCTAGTTTTGATACAGAATGGAATATTTTTTATATCTGTGATATCACACTGGACCAGTTTACTGTAATACAGCCCTGGTTCTCACACAGGGAAGGCAACCCACTAGTCAATGCTGGCATGGAGGAGTTGAGTTCTACCTTGATGAGAGAGAATCCGTTTTGTTAGCCCTGATTTTCATTTCACAGCTACTGTTTAAATGTCAATGTGTGCTGGGCCAAATAAAGAGCATAATACATTCTGCAGACTCCTTGGGAAATATGGTCATCTTACTCTTTATACAAATGAATTAAAACATACAAACACTCTGTTACTAGGAATGAACTCTTCTCCAATGCCAAGTAAACTACAGTTGTTCATGCATAATATGGGGATTTATAATACTAAAATAATGTTTTAAACATGATAGCCTCAAAAAGGCTAACATACTGCCAGATATAATGAACCTCTAGCCACTGTCATTCTCATCTTGTATATTTGTAGATAACATAAAGATGCAGAGCTAATTTCCAAGAACAAGTTACTTAGCTATTCTTAATGCCATTTTAATAACAATGTGGTTATGTTTTTTTCAGGGGTAGTATCTTAGAGCAAGAGGGGTGAATTTTTCCAGATTTTAGGATTATTTTTAATGTCGAGAAGACAGAAGTGGAACATTAATTCAGTACAAGTAACCTTTTGTTTGTTTGTTTTATGCTTCCAAAGAAATCCTCAAAAGAGTAAGAAGTGAAGTTTTAGTCTTTATCATTAATACCATGATTTTTTTTTTTTAATCCTCAGCAATTGCAAGATGCAAAGTTTTTCAGCCACCTCTCAAGTTTTTCACCAGTTATGAGCCACAGGTTTGTCATACATGGTTGATAGCACATACAATTTTTTAAGGATTGGCATAACCTGGAGTAAGGATGACAGTGACTATATATGTGTTTAACCAAGATGAATATGAAAATATTATAAGACAGAACATTCAGATTAAAGAGCCCGTGTTCAATCTTAGTATTAGATTTTGGCATTTTTAAATGAAAGTCAGGCTGACCTATAATAAGATGCAGGTGCTTTAGATGCTTCTAAAATTAATATCCACATTCTTTGGCAGGGATTTTAAAATCAGGATAAAAAATCTCCCACTTCTATCAAGGGAAATGTGCCAAAAGTTGTAAAATCCAGCTGCGCTCCCCAGATGTACCCATGAGTTAGCTGCAGAATCCAAGCCTAGGCAGTTTTGAGAATCTCTTTTTCTAGTGGTTGATCGCTGGTTGCATCGTTGCTTCATTTTAGGTTGCCAGACTGAGGAGCTTGCAAGGATTCTTAGAATTTTTTTTCACTTAACTTGCTTTTAAGTTTAGAGTTTAGTTTTCTTGCTTCCTTTATTTTTTATGCTCTGAATTAGATAGTTGGAGATTTATGGACATGCTTGATAAGAATACTCTTTGTTCTATGACATGTAGAACATTAACATAATGGAATAACCCCTGACTAAATTCTAACACCAGGGAAATTATTTTTGTCGATRTACTAACCACTGCACTGAAGTCCAAAACTCTATTGTACCTTAATGTGGGCAGTTAAAGAAACAAATGGGGATAAAACAAAATGTTTCTGAACTGTCCCTTGAAGACATTTGCATGTGCCTTTCCCTTGTAATTGTCATTTTTTTCAACTAGTGATCTATTGCCCCTGCGGTCATTTCATGTTAAATGTTAAAATCAGTGTTAGAAGCAAAAATTCACCTAAGTTCTAAACATTTGCAGCTGATTTCTTCATATTAAACAACACAATTAAAAAAATCTCAAAAACACCACCCCAGAAAACATGTACTTTTAGAATTAATTATGAGTTGCTGTATTCCCCTATTCCCTTTAGAATGACTCTAAGAAGTGATTGCAGTTAGTGCACTGCAAGGATTTGTGAGCAGAAATGTGCTTAGTTATCTATGTGAAATGTGTGCTGGTGATGGAAATCACCGCTTGCTATTGCTGAGCACCACCTTGCAGAGCTGTCAGCCTTCTGTGTACCGCCTTGAGTTCAGTCAGTATTCAGTTTTTCAGAATCAGTGTTTGTTCCCTGCCTCTAGCAATGTTCTACTTTTTGCAGCCTACTTATTTCAGCATGGATATAACAAGGCATATGGCACCTCTTAACAGAAGTGAGGACAGCAAGACTCAGAGACACTTTYTGTCTTGCTCCACATAGTCTCCTTCTTACGTATTTGTGGGACACATACTAACTATGGCTCTTTTGGGTGAATAAGGAGTACAGTGTCAAAGTCAGACTTAGACAAGCACCTTTTTGACAATTCTTTTAAGAACAGTGGCTGAATGCTTACCGTGCCTCTTGAAGGAGTCATTTCTCTGTTAGAAATCAAGGAGCCACACGTTTATTTTACTGCAGAAAAAAAAAAAAAAGACTGGACTGTGAGAAGGCACCTGACCCACATGGCTCCCCTATCATACATYCTGAAACAGGTTGATAGTGCATACTTGGCACTAAAAGAGGAATCAAAGGTTTTAACCTACCTCTGACTCGTATACTGGCTGGTCTCCATGCTGACACTAGCCTGAATTTACCTGGCAGTCCATGCAACAAAGCTCTGAGGAGCAGTAATAGTTCTGCAGAAAAGGAGAAAACTGAAAATTTCAGAAGCAGCAAAGCAACTTGAGAAAACAGGCACCAAAATATCCTTGTCAATAACTCCTGTAAGAGCAGTGCCTGGGCCTCTTGCAGATATATTTTGAAGTCCACTTGCACAGATCAGTAAGAAGGTAAGAATAGATGAATGTACAAGTGTTTATGGAATCACAGTGAATCACAGAATGATTCAGGTTGGGAAAGACCTTCAAGACATCAAGTCCAACCTTTGACTGATTATCACCTTGACCTCGAGACCATAATACTAAGTGCCACACCCAGTCATGTACTGAACACCCCCATGGATAGTGACTCCACCACCTCCCTGGGCAGTCCATTCCGATGTTTAACCATGCTTTCAATGAAGAAATTCTTCYTGATGTCCAACCTGAAGCACCCGTGGTGTAGTTTGGAGCTCTGTCCTCTCCTCCTGTCACTGGCTGCCTGRGAGAAGAGGCCAACCCTCACCTAGCTACACCTTCCTCCAAGGGAGTTGTAGAGAGCGTTAAGGTTCCCCTGAGCCTTCTTTTCTCCAGACAGAACACCTCCAGTTTCCTCAGCTACTGCTCATAGGACTTAAACTGCACACCCTCCACCAGCTCTGTTTCCCTTCTCTGGACACACCTCAGCACCTCAATTTCCTTCTTGTAGTGAGTGGCCCAGAACAGGGCACAGCACTCAAGGTGTGGCCTCACCAGTGCCCAGTACAGGGGGACAATCACTGCCCTGCTCCTGCCAGCCACACTGTGGCTTGTACAGGCCAGGATGCYATTGGCCTTCTTGGCCACCTAGGTGCACACTGGCTCATGTCCTGCTGCTGCCAGCCAGCACTGCCAGGTCCTCTTCTGCTGGGCCACTTTCCAGCCACTCTGTCCCCAGCCTGCAGCACTGCAAGGGGTTGTTGTGACACAAGCACAGGACCCAGTGGTTGGCCCTTTTGAACCTCATACCTTTGGCCTTGAGCCATGGATCCAACCTGTCCAGATGCCTCTGCAGAGCCTTCCTGCCCTCTGGCAGATCAACACTCCCATTCAACTTGATGTCACCTGAAAACTTACTGAGGGAGCGCCATAGGTCATTGRTAAAGATACTAAACAGAATAGGGCCCAATCCTGAGCGCTGGGAACACCGCCAGTGACCAGAAACCAACTGATTGTGGCACCATGCACTTCTCTCTGGGCCTGGCCATTCAGTCTTAAACTCGGCCCTTTTTCCAACTCAGTTAGACTTCCCATAAGTGAGTTAAAGAGAATTGAAACAATGATTTCAGAAAAGGGTTTTTTTGCAATGATTTAACAATGGATAAAGACTAAGCAGCGCCCCACCTCAGCCTAATTTTTAAGTTTTGAGATGGTTATCTGTTCTTTGTTCCTTTTTCTTTCTTCTTAACTTTCCAACTTTCTTATAAGAAAAGCTTTGTCCACAAAAACATAACTTGCTAGATTCAGACTGTGTTTACCCTCTGTATGTACCTCATTATACATCCACACATGCTTCTAGTGCCAGCAGAGGCAACAGCTCCAGATACAACCGAAGAGGAGGCACCAAGGCCCCTAGAGAACTGCTGATGTCACCAGACATTTTTAACTAAACTTTAAGTTGGCTTCATTTTCATACTGCTGTTGAAGGTTTGTCTTTATTTACATGAAGGGTAGCTATCTTTCTTTTCCTTATTTCTTTAATCTTGATCTTTGCAACACCTATGACAACAGCATTTATAACACCATGAAGAAAACTAAGAAATACTATACATTACATCCTTAGCATAACTGTAATTTAGGCAGATGAGACACTGTAAGAAGTCAGTGTTAGTATTTAATAGAAAGTTGTATCTAAATTTTGCAACAGGAGAAAAAACTGGCAAGGAGATTACTGAGGTATGTAGGTCATGTTGCGACTGAATCATATCAAAGATGTGAAACAGACTTTTCTACACAATGCTTGGATATCTGTTTTTGACATTAGACTTTCCCAGAAAGACTCTCACAATGTGTGAATGCCAGAAATCTGCATTTAACCCATGAAAAGACAAAATGCTGTCCGGAAATCCAGGTGAGCAAGCAGTTTCTGGCTGCCTAAGGACAACAGCAGCTTCCAGCAAGGATAGACAAGAAACTATAGTCACACAGTTATTTTGCCTCATTCACTACTGCATCCTGTGAAAATACAGCCCATTAGCCACCAATAAAATGCACAATCCTTAYCCATTTTTCTTCACAGGAGGCAACMTTTGCATAATAARCTACAGTGTGTTCCACTCACAGCAGYGAAACATCCAGAAAGAAGTGAGGAAGAAGTAGCCTACTTTGACCAGTTTGCTAATCTTTTTCCATTGAATGGTCCTMATCWACCTGGGGCTGCATGATGACTGCTTGTCCATTCCCATCCTTCAGCTCACCATGCGGTTTGACATAGACAGGTTGTCCCTCATCACTGAACTTTAACTGATAAACAGCACAGCAGTGTCATAAAAATCTAAGTCTGCTGCAGCTGATCCATGGTTTTTGCCATGAAACAACATGTGGGAGAACATTGGATACATGTTTTCTGACCTTTTTTCAGTATCCTATGTAATTACTTTCTGTGCTAAAATGAATCAGGAAAGAAGAACTAAAATGGTCTCATCCAGTAATTTAAAAATTAATTGTGACTGAAGGAGTTATAGGAACATCTTTGGAAAAGTCAAAGGGCCTAATTGCTGGAAAATGTTTCAAGAAATGAATGAGATTTTTCAAGTTAGCCAAACAATTTGGATGCCCTGCTCTTTTTATCTGTAATAAGAATTAAAACCTCAATTTTCCTTGGCAGCTTAGAAGAATCACAGTTGGTTCAGTGACACATGCTCCTTTTGCCTGYCTTCTAGCTCTGCTCAGTTTCAATTGACTGTGATGCCAAAGGAAGATCTCTGGATTTGGATGAGTTTCACTGAATGTTCACATGGCCTTTGGAATAGGAGCAGGATCTTAAACCTTCTTCAAGCCAAAAATAAAAGAGGAAGAAGAACCTTGAGTAAGCCTCCTCCTGTAAACGGAATAAATCAACTTCTGTGAGAATCTTGCTACTGAGATAGCTACATGTGAAAAGCAATCTGCAGGAATTTTTCAGTATTTAGGTTTTTTTTTTGTTTCGTTTTGCTTTGTTTTATCYTTTTCATTAGAAGCAGGTGGTTGGGTACAAGGCCAGCTGGACATAAAAATCTGTATTTATAACATCAGCAGTATGAGGAAAGATATGGCATAGTCAAAAAAACACTCTATGTTACTTTAGCTTGAAGTATTTTTTATTTTTCATATTAAAATAGATTATAGAAACGTGCAAAAGAACAGACTTTTGCCTCRTGATTTGATTATCTGTATTTATTCAACTATACCAAAATTGTCATGAAGCAGAAATGTTGCAGTAAGAGACTGAAAACTGATATTCTACTGTAGTCAGGCAAYGTATATCAGAAGAAATCCTCTTGACACAATTTTGTTGCTCTTGGTTACACTAGAAATTTGATAAATTAATCTAGATTCATTTTTTTGCTTTCTGTAGTGGAAAATAAGCAGAACTTATGTTTTCATTATTTCTCATCTTGTGGCATCTTGTGCCTTTTATTCGGGATTGCTTTAATATTTACACTGCTAACTGAGCTGCAGAACATGAAAATATATATTCTGGAAGGAACAGGATAAAAGGCAAATGGAAATCTGTGACCTTAAGGAAGTCTGCCTATTTCTACTCATGGCATTTGCAAGTCATAAACATCACCTCCTCACACTTAAAGCCAAAAACAACGGCTTTGAAGCATTGTGCATAAACAGCTGCGCAGGCATCTATGAAGATGGYGGTCAACTTGTACACATATTAGTAATTTTGGTCTTTCAGAAAACAAAATATTATTGCTTCTTAAAGAATTCATTTATGTCATTTTGATACTAAAAGCAAACACTTTGGCTTCATTACACTGGGCACTGTATAAGTAGGAAGTAAATTATAACACTGATCCGTTGAGCTTACAGCCATAYAGTAGGAAGTTGGCTTTTGAGCAAGTACACATGATAAGAAGTCTCTCATTGTTTGTGGAGGGAATGCCATAGTGCAGATATATTAAAATATCATCACACTTACTGAAATCTGTTTGCAAGCACATGTAGTTCATATGTACATGTTTGTGTGTAAAAAAATAGTTATATTTGTTTTGTTCCTTTCTTATTCAAGTATTAAATGTATATTGTTTTTAAAAAGTGACAAGGTTAACATGAAAAAATTGTGCTGTAATTTATTTTGATATATATGATCATGAGTATGGATGGGAAATGAAACAGCCTTGCTGTCATGATCCATGAAGCACGTGGCAATTCAGGTTTGTCCATAAGTTTGCTTCATGTTTGAGCAAAATATGCAAATATAATGGAAAAAAAAAAAAAAAAAAAGCTTTGTTGTCAAGACAGTTGTCCTGAATGTCATTTTAAAAGTTGCTTTAGGGCTTATGTCATGATGTATGTCATACTTATCCACAATGAAACCCAAATAAATAATTCCATGGAGTGGCAAAATTTACTTGAAAAAGTGAAGAAAATTTACATTGTTACCGCTATTRTAGCTGACTGCTTTTTTCCCCAAGGTGCAGTGTAGAAAACTAAGAGAATAACAATATCWTTTCCTTAACACCAGATCTGGGGTTCTTAGTGCCAGGTCATCACWACAGGTTAACTTTTCAGGCTCGCCCCTCTTGAACTGAGAATCTGAACAAACACAGTAAGAAAGAGAAGACTCTGGCAGATATTTTTCACATACTCACTCTCCTCCTTCATTGCATGAAGCCCACAAACACAGAGTAAAACCTGGGTCTCATTCAGATATGTTTTGGGATTTATTATCCATACAAAATATCAGTCAGCCTGTCTCCTCACTTTCATTTGCTCAGTGTGTTCTGGTAACTGATGAGGATGCCAATCAGGCAAAAGCTGGAARAAGAAAAGCATGCCATTTCACAGCACCATAGAGAGAACAGCAGAAAGATAGATTTCATCAGCTGTGTCACTTGGAAGGCAGTAAATACTGAAAATTTGCATCTGAAACATGGCTACTGAAGAAATCACCAGTATTCAAACATCTCCRCAATTACAAAATATTAACTGGTGAAAAGTAGATTCTGCTGAGGTTGAAACCTATTTCAATTCCCTGACACTTGTCACCATCTACCAAGTCTACATCAGAGATTAACTTTGAAGAAGAGTCTGTAATCTAAACAATTGCTATTCTCATTTTTCCACAGCTAGGTACTTTTACCAACAGCAATTTTTTTAATGGTTTCTGGGATAATCTGAATTAATATTTATCATCTGCACCCATGATACTCTAATCTAGGGTCCTGTTCTTTAGAAGGGAGAACAGTTGTTACCTCAGGAAAAGAAGAAGCAGCTTGAAATCCTGATTGCTAGGAGCAGAGACAGACAGGGGCTGAATCTGAGCTCTCCTATGYCCCCTGAAATATGTCTTATAGTCCTGCCTTTGCATTCAACACCTCCAAAAGATTTTGACTGACTTGCAYCACTGTACTCTCCTCTGGAGCAGAATGTCAAATGCAAATGGAAATTGACATTGAAACTTTACTATTGATTTCATTATAGTAGTCTACTTTATTAATAATATTTTTAATCTGATTGGCAGTCTACTGTACTGCAACACTGCCTTCAGCATGACATAAAAAAAAGAGTCATTGCTCCTACCACTGCACAGAGAACAGAGGTTTTGTCCTCAAAAGATTCCTCCACCCTAAGATTACACTATATCAAAAGGTAGAAGCTGTTCCTATATCACAAGATCTATTGAGCAATTTCCAATTCTTATAGTAGAAGAAGCTACTAGATTTCTACGTGATAACCAAGTAGAGAAAAACACCATCACATCAGGCAACCACTGACCTATTMCTTAAAATTTAAAAAATAATAAAAATTGTAAGATTTATTAATAACTCTTAACAGAATAACACACTTTAGATTTTTACTAGCAAACAAAATTTTCTACAGCACAGTCAGTTTCAAAAACCTTTTAAGAATATTTATACTATTGCAGATACACTATAGATGATTTGCCACATAGTTAGTAGCCCTATATTGGATAATAGAGACATCTATAAATAAACAAATCTTGGCATCCAAAGTTTATTTTAAGAAATTCTTGGGTTTAGTATTTTTTGTATTGCTAAAAGTTCATGGGAAATTGAAAATCCCACTACTTACCAAGTAAACTAAATTCACRAAGACTGAGTTATTCTCACAGGAGAGTATGCTCACAGTGAATTTTCTGCATCATAAAACCTTCCCACATACAGCTGTAGATGATATGCTATTAAAATAAAAAGGGCTTTGTTCATCTCTGGTACTATCTGAAACTGGGGGAGAGGCTGGTAACTGAAGCTGGGAAAGCACAAATAAAGTGTGAAAGTTCTGGATTAWGAAGCACAGTATTATTGCAAAGAAACTGGCTCAGTGGCAGCCTGGGAAATTTAGTCTAAATTCATTCTTTCCCAGCTACACGAAATTCCTCATGGAAAGCCTTATTTTCCCTCTCTTCTTGGAAGGACAAGTTTCAACCTTAGTAAYCAATGGGAAATGAAATACATTAAGGAGTTAGCAAAAAGAAGGATAGGATAGTAAAGATTAATAGAAATTAAGACTTGCTTAAAAAATTATATTACATTTGTACTTAGCACATTGTCTAAGTAATTTTGGAATGATTTTGGTTTGCAGGATCTGGTTTATTAATTAATAGCAAGGGGGTTCATTCAGCTAGTTAATGCTGTAATCACCAGCTGGAATATCTGATTACCTCATCAGTYCCTAAGTGGAAGTTATATTTTTCTGAGCTATTTTCCAATAACTTTCCTATTTATATAACTCAAAAGCACAAGTGATGGAGAGCACACTTATTTTATTATAGGAAGACAATGATAATAAATTTAATCTATTACTTTTGCTAAGAGAGCTCTTTGCTGTTTTTACAAAGATTAATAGATTGTACCCTTATCAAAATTATTGCTATCACTAAAACCAAACATCTCACCTTAAGAATCTATTTACTTTTTATGCATCTGTTCAGTGCACTACTTCTAATGCACTGCAAATAACATTTTGCTTTCACATTGAACAGACACACCATGCAAAGGGGTTAGAGGCAATGCTTTCCGAGTTGCAGAAGCATTTGCATTTTAATGGGACTTATTGAATTTTTGTTGGCTTTTACAGGTTTGGCAGGCTGTCACATTTTGTTAAAGGATATCAGATCATCCTTGCCTGGCTTGGAGAAGGCATAGCTGTCAGTTTGTAACACAAACAGAAGCCTGCAACTCAGGATTTCTTAGCTGTAATCAAAATCCTGGGCCTCTAACTCTTTGGAGAGTACAATAATATTCACCTTTCAAAAGGAAGATTCTGCCATTTCCCTAAGGGTTATAAAGCCAAGGAGTTATAGCTCACTCATACCTGTGTGAGGAATGATAATTCTGATGGAAGATGGTATAAAAAAAAAAAAAAAAAAAAGATAATCTTTTTTAAGAAATGCAAATGCAAGCCCTGCTGCTCAAAGTGCTCTGGATGAGCACTGCCCTTGGCAAGGTGGTGACAGTAGTTGTCTACCCTGTGGTCAGCCTTTCCAAGAGTTCCAAATTAAAGGATCTTGCAGAGCCGTGGCAGTAAATGAAAGAAAATTGTCATGAGAGATGCACACCAACTGTCTTTTATGCAGTTCAGTGGTATATTGGATGAAAGGACCTCTTAATGCCTCACTTAATTAGTGGCTTTGCAATGCTTGAAAAACATGATTATCTCCTAAAACATCGATGAAATTTGTGTCTCTGCCTTTGATTATAGATGAAAAATGCTGAAATGAATGCAAAATGCACATCAATTGTCAAGCATCACACCAAGCACCCAGACTATTACTACTACAAAAACATTTYTGTTTGGTCCTTATACAAGACTACTAAAACTAAGTCCCATAATTTCTCCACTCTCCAATCCAAGCTTCTTGAAAGAAAACTAGTACTTCCACACATTTCCCAACTTTGTAATAGATAAAATAAAAGCATACACTTTTCAAATTACTGCTGCCAGTGTTTATCATAGGGAATTTGTCCTGACACAACTCTGTTTGCCACAACATTGAGTTGTGGCCAACTTGATCTTCATTTTTTAATCAAGATTGTTTTGCTTATACATGAGCCAAACACTTGGAGCTTCCCCATTCCCAGCTTCTGYTTTAGAACTGAAGACAGAAGATTTTGATGTGAATGTCAGTGAAGTACATTTGACACTTAATGAATGATTGCAGCCTTGCATCCAGCAGCCACTGAGAACTATTTCTGAGGTATGGGCCTATCTGGCACGATTAAAAGTAACAACTACTCCCTGGGAACAAGATTAACCAGTACCTCCATTTTATTTTTCAAGACATCCATCAATTTTCAAGACACTGGAAAGTGTATGTCCAAGTAATTTAGAACTGAAGGAAATATTTGTTGGATGTGCCTGCCATCTTAGAGAACTGCATACAAAAAGGCATGTGCAAAATCAATTTGTCTTTTAGGGGTTAAATTACCAAAGCAGAAATCTAAACCACTACAAACAAAAGGAGGTATGTATTAAAAAAAAAAAATTTGCTCTGGTGTGTTTTACACGGTAAGAATGAAAGTCAGAAACATGAGTAAGAGGTGATCCTGTTAATGGGAAAATTATTTCCTCAATGTATCAAAATGCTCCCTTCATAAAATATACTCCCTCCAGTATACAAACACAAGGATCCTCCTCTCCCCTCACTCAAAGAGGAGATCTGCAAACCACCTCATTTGAGTACAAATACTTTCTTAAAACRCATTCTGTTGTGTTCAAAACATCAACCCTTCCTGGATTTTCAACAGCTGTTGTAATTGTTTGTCATAGAAATCGATTTTAATTGTAACACTATTCTGCTACAGGCCTATTGTCTGTGTCCTTCTGAATTGTCAATTACTTAAATGAAGAAATAAAGGCTTGAAAGCACATTGTTGTAATTGATTTCTATGTTTCAATTATCACAAACAAAGTTAATAATTCCATCTGTTGAGGCACAAAGAATACTTTCCTTGAAAAAAGAAAGAGAAAAAAAAAGAAAAAAATTAACATAAAAATCCATTACTGTTTCACATGTGTTTTTTAAGACAAAAGTTYGAGGCTGTCATTCCAGCTATATATAGTTTTGGAAATATGAAGAGCATTTTTAGTGAGTTCATTGCTTACAAAGAGAAAAGGTTTTTCTTAAATATTCTAATAAAGTTGCTTTTCTGTATATTCAATCTAGTTTCCTCCAACTTGGAGAGTATGTGCCATGAAGTACCATCTCTCAGACTGTCCTTTCCATACACTTCCCAAGCACAGTATGATTGGTAAGTTCCACATGAGATGTTCCCATTTTGAGTTCCCATTTGWGTCCCAGGACCATTAAATGTATGAATTCCTCCCAGTCAAGTGAGGGCAGATAGGTCTGGGTGCTGAGGAGCTGCTGATTCAGAATCTTTTAAATGATCCCTTCCACACTTCAAGCCCTTTTTCTGCTGTCCACCTTTCTGCTGTTATCATTGCCTAAGAAGAGACATATCTGCCCCCACAGGTTGAAACAACTTTTCTTTGCTGTGGAGACKGATGTGCCCTGAGCCATCGGCCAGTCCTCTGTTCTGTTAAGGTGCTTACACCTCTGGGCTCTGGTTTCCTGCTGATGTTTGGCATCCAGACAACAGCTGAAACTGTTCCAGTGAAAACCAACCTATGAGGAGGCTGCTAGAGTGGCATGGATAGCAGACAGGATCACCTGAGGCAGAGGCAAGCCTTGGGACATGTGTATTTGTGAGCTGCAGAGCAGTTTCTAATAGCAAAATCCCTTACCAAGAGGAAGTCAGCGCCAGAGGCACCTAACAGGGCTCTGGGACAACACAGCCAAGTCCTTATTGACAAGTACAAAACACCTGTTTTGAGCAGGAGACTAAAAAATTAGGGGAGAAGTGCCTTGCAGGAAGCCCTAGCAGACTGAGCACTGCCACCACAGCCCATTGCAACAGACTGAAAGGATGAACTGAGCCACACTCAGCACTCAACCCCATCACTGACAGAGTGTGTCCAGCCTGGTTCAGCCTGAAACCTGGTAAGTGTGTGTATACAGCCTGGAGAGTCGAGTCTGCCTTTGATTGGTGCTGATTCCTGCTTCAAGGGCTGCTGGTGGCAGCTCTTTGTGCCCATCCCCAGAGCTGTTCCCTGAGTTTGCCTGGCCCAGAGCTGCAGTCGGCGACCCCCAGCATGAGAGCTGGGCAGTCCTTTTCCACAGCCATCCTGATATTTTCAGTCTGATGATTCAGCTGGAGCTTGTAGAGGTCTGTGAAGTCAAATAACAATTCATCCTTTGTATCTCAGATCCTCCAGACTGTTAAGACTGGTGCTCTTTAAAAAGGTCTTTTAAAATTCCTGCCTCCATTGAAGAGATAAATACTATCTCAATAATACCTGTAGAGAGTCTCTGCTGAGAAGTTATACCTTTTCACCACGAGAAAGAAATTGTGATTTTGGAGTACTGTAAAGGTGAAGGACAAAGATGTACTCAAACAGGCCTGTGAAAGAAATAATTTTACAGCACAGAGGCCCAGAGCAAGTTGGAACAAAGGTCAACTGGAGTGCGAACAATCAAAGCCAAGTGTTCTGTGCCTCAGAACAAGGGATTGTGAAAGATTGTAAGGGATTGTATCCTGTTGCTGCTATGAGAGTGCTAGAGGTTGTCATGTGACTGCATATTTCTTTGGTCTATGTGTATCATAATATTTTTGAATCTGGTGGGATTTTATGCCAGTTACATAAACAGAATTACCTGATTTCATAAAAACAAGAGAGATAACACAGACCTTGCATCTAGCACATAACCAATACAGTTAAACCCCTTATCACCTACAAATATTCACCYTGCACCTCTGCTTGAGGTTATGCACAATATTTTTCCAGAAAAGATAATGTGTTCTTTAGAAGATCAAGACCTTATGGATGCACTTTTAATATCAGGAATGCTACTGCAATACTGCAACAGTTTTCTGTTACAGCTTAAATCCAGGTTAAGAAGGCAGTATATTGGATTTCTTAATTATCTTTTTTAGTGACAGCTTGCATTCCTGTGGGGACATCTCAGAAATCAGCCAGGTTTTTCTTATCCAGGACTGAAATACAATGGTGGAAGAGGTTCTTCTTTGTTAGCACTCTGTCTTGTAATTCATGTATCTTCCTGTGCTTTATAGGCTTCATTGTTGCTGTGTCCTCTCTTTGAATGAACTTTACAGGAAAATTATGAGGAAATTTTTATTTTATTGTATATTTCTAGATAGAAGCATGTTTTAGATCAAATAAAGGCAGTAACAGTCTTTATCAGTAGAGTCCCCTTGAGCTATTTACAGATTTGCCTTCTGTAGATGTGTGGCTGGCTTTCCTCATGASAGGTCACACAGAATTCCTCTTCTAGAAAGGGTCTATGAATACCACTCAAAGTAGTCCTTGCTTTTATTCAGGAATAACATGCCTTAATTTAATTGTTATACTTATTTGGCTTTCAGCGACCAGAATCAGGAATCAGCCTGCCTTTTGAAAGATCACTAGGTGATTTGGGGTTTTTTTTTTTAATGAGAAAGTACTAAATATTGATGAGAAGGGCATCACATTGCAGTCTAAATGCATCATCTTAGCTGACACATATAGAGAAGAAATTTTAGCCCTTCTCAGAATGCTCTAACACATGACAGGATAATAAACCATGTCTGTACCCCAGTCACCTTCTTGATATGATTTAGGAGAGAAGCAGTTATGCATCACTTGTCAGCACTACGTGAGTTTCATCTCCAATGTTTGCTTGATTCATAGCCAAGTCTCCCACCACTATCTTTCCTCAATCCCAAATATCATTTCTATAATATTCATTTGTCCAAGCCAATAACTTTCTGTTGCCTGCTGGTATGTTGATATACTCCCATCACTGACTGCAAATGATCTTTTGCTGAAAGCAGCCTCATTTCCCATCATGCTGATTCCTTTCCACAAGTTTTTGTACTTTTATCCTTGGCATTATTGTGTCTGCTTGTTGTGATCCAAAAGAATGTGATTCTTATATTTAGAAATTCATTAATATTCTGAGTTTGTGCACTGTACAATGTGCTTATTAAATAATGAGCACATAGCATGCAGAACTCCCACTTTGTCTCTTGCATTAGTTAGAGGTGCTTGTGGCAAACATTAGTAAATTAAATAAAATTTTTATTAGATATTCACCAYATACGCCTTTGAAGCCATTCATTGTGCCATGAATGCGTAACTAGCATAGGGAACACAGACCAGAATTCCACAAGTCTCTCTTTGGGACTTTATGATACCTTTGACTATAACAAAAAGCTCACTTATCTCCAGTCAGCAAGAAATTCTGTTGAATGAATGTCAAATGTAAGCACTTGCAGGATACAAGGCTTGAGTATAATTGTAATTGAGATATTTAGTTGCTGCCTACAACAAATGTTTGTATACATCAATTTGAATTTCAGCAGACAATACCAAATTCTGAAATTTAATTCAACAACTTTTGAAAACTGTGTCTGCTATAAATTGAGTCTGGGAACAACATTTAGGTGCACTATAACAAGGGATAGACACAATTTTGAGCTCAATGCCTTGCTAAAGTTCTGGTTTTGTATAACACCTAGTCTAGAATTGTTGATCTCYTTCTCTTAGCAGAAGAATTATTAGGTTCTGGTCATTTGGAATAAATCCGAGGTAGATTACAGAAAGGATTGGATATGGATAGTGTATTGGATTTGCATGGCTGGCTAGGTATTGATGGCAAGATAGCACTGTGGACTACAGGGGTGTTGATTTCTTTGAGAAGCTGCTAGAAGCATCCCCTGTATCCAGTGGAGCCAATATCAGCCTGCTCCAAGACAGACTTGCTGCTGGACCAAGGTTGAGTGACAGTGGTACCATCTCTGGGGTAATATGGAATAGAAGGGTAAAAAAACCCCATCAACTTCTGCCAGAAGTGGAGAGAGAACATCTGACAGGAACAGCCCTTCAGACACTAAGGTCACTGCAGGGGGGAGAGGAAGTGCTCCAGTTGCCAGTGTTGAGATTCCCCTGGGGCCCATGGTGAATGCCACGTTGAGACAGGTGCGCCCCTGCAGCCCATGGAGATCCATAGGGATGGAGAGATCCACTGCAGCCTATGAAGAACCCCACACAGGAGCAGGTGGATGCATGAAGGAAGCTGTGACGCTGTGATAAACCCTCACTGGAGCAGGCTCCTGTCAGGACCTGTGGCCTTGTGGAGAAATGAGCCCACACTGAAGCAGGTTTGCAGGCAGGATTTGTGACTTCACAAAGGACGCCACAGCGGACTGCTACAACAGTTCATGAAGGACTGTGGAAACGACTCACACAGGAGAACTTCTTGTAGGAATGTGTCCTGTGAGAGTGACTGCATGCTGGCAGAGGGGAAGGGTGTGAAGATTCCTCCCAGTGCAGAGGAAGGACCATCAGAAACGTGAGGTTAACTGGCCGCAGTCCCCAATCCCTATCTCATTGCACTGCTGGGAGGGAGCAGATAGAGAAAATTAGGAGTAAAATTACACCTGGGAAAAAGGGAAGGATGGGGGGATAATGTTTTTAAGATCTAGGCTTACTTCCCATTATCCCACTCTGGTTTGATTGTTAATGATTTCAATTAATTTCCACAAGCTGAGTCTGTTTTGCCCATGATGGTAATTGGTGAGTGATCGATCTCTGTTCTTATCTCAACACACAAGCCTTTCAATATATTTTCCTTCCCTGTCCAGAAGAGGAGGTGAGTGATAAAAACAGCTTTGGTGGGCACTTGGCATCCAGACAAGTTCAAAGCACCACAGAGAGAATCCATCAAATTTTCTTGTTACGTATTATGATTGAATCAGTGCAGGATCACTTTTGTTTACCTGAACAACCCTCAGGAGATTCACTCATTACTGGTTTCTCTTCTCATTGCTCAGCACTCCCCAGTTTCATTACACAGAACTGTAGCCACATGTGGCATTTTATTTTCTATCAATTCAGAATAATTCCTTTGTTTTAATGCTGAGAATGCACATATCTTAAGGTTCAGTAGTCACACTTTTCTGGCTGAAAGCACAGCCCATTCTCGCTTTCCCCACCAGGCAGTTACCTGTATTTCATGCATGATAACAGCACTGCCTGGTTGTATATGTACCATTAAGCATGTTTTTAAATTTGGATGGTTTTAAACAAACAGTATTTTCATGCTACTGAAATATTTACTGCTGTTTGATCATTTTCTCCAAAAACAACCTGCAGGCAGGTTGGTGTGTCTGTTTGGTTATCCAATGCATCTGGCTTCTTAAGAAGTTGCAGGGGACTTTTAGATTCCCTGGACTGTGAAGCAAGGCCACAGACTACAACTACAGCAGGTCTTCATCAATCTGCATATGTGCACCATTCACCAGCCCCCAAGGCCCTGCTCGTGGGAGCCTGTAATGCACAGCATCCTTCTAAACATTTCCTGGCATCACCGCTTTTGATGGAAGTCTGATCTGTCAGWTCATCATGTATGCAAATTTCAAATGGATCATGCCCCTGATTTTTTTAAAGTATTGATGGTGGGTTTGGTGGTTTTTGTTTGGTTTTGGTCAGTTTTATTTCTGGAGGTTGTTTTAATGGCAGAAAGAATTAAGAACATGCTGCTTTTAGCCTTTCCTTCAGAATAAATTTGTAGCAGACATTAGGGAAGAATAAATCACAGAGTCACAGAATCATCAAGGTTAGAAGGAACCTTCAAGATTATCTAGTCAACCATCAACCTAGTACCACCAAAATATTGCCTAAACCATGTGCCACATTCAGACACTTCCAGAAATGGTGACTCCACCACCTCCCACGACAACTGATTCCCGTATCTAACTACTCTTTCAGTGAAAAAAAAATAATTTCAAATATCTAATCTGAACCKTCCCTGTTGTGACTTTCTGCCATTTTCTTGCATCCTTCCACTTGAGAAGTGGCAAAAGATTCCAACCTCTTTTCAGGTAGGTGTGGGGGCAATGAGGTTCTTTTCTTGAGTCTCCTTTTCTCCAGACTAAACAATTGCAGTTCTCTCAGCTGCTTCTCATAAGACTTGTGCTTCAAATTCTTCAACAGCTTTTTTTGCCTTTCTCTGGAAACTACCCTGCCTATGTCCTTTTTGAATTGAGGGGCTGGGAACTGGACACAAGGCTCGAGGTTTTGCTTCACCAATGTCAACACAGAACAACGACCACTTCCCTGGCCCTGCTGGCCACAGTACTGCTGATACAGGCAAGGGTGCCACTGGCCTCAGCCATGTGAGTACTCTCCTGGCTTGCCTGCCATCCCATCTTTCTTTCCATGTCACGTGTTGTAAGTGTGGGATGTGTTCTTTGCACAAAGTATGGAAGTAACTGAGCTGTTGTTTTTGTCTTCTCTTTATAAGGACTTTGAGAACGTTTGCTGATTTTCTTTCCTTGGAGATCCTTATTGTCCTGTAAACAAGAAAACAGTAGATAGAGAGGCAGAAAAATAGTAAACAAATGTATTTCATAAATTAAAATAAGCATGGTAATTCATGAAATATATAATCAGATTTTTCCAGATCAGCCTAAAAATTAAAATTTAATCTGGAAGAAAAATAAACTAATAGCAACAAAACCCTCTCCTGTACTCCTGTATCCAGCAGAGATTACACTTTAGGGCAGTGTGTTATCTCTTTATTACAGTACCCAGATTAGCAGAGCAAGTGGGTTAGCTACAAGAGAACAAAAAAGGAGTTGAGAAGTATTCTGAATTTATCTCAGAGGCTTAAATCTARTAATCTGTCTCTCTTTAGCTGTGTAATATCCAAAAAGAATTCAACTGCTTGGGCAGCTTTTATTGCAATACCCATAAAAAAAGTTYCAAAAATCTAAACTTGTCTTCAAGAAATGGCTTCCACTAATGGTTCATTTTCATAATAGCTACATTACTRTGGTCATGATGGTTGCATGTGTCCTTTCCTAAGTAAGAAGATTTTGTTCAAGGAAATTCTACTGTGATGTAACTTTACTGTAAGTAGATTGAATCAGCTCCCTTTTGTTTCTTAACCTGTGAATTTTATAAATAAATGTAACTGTCATTTGTAACTGTTGTTTCTTTTGGATGTCATGAATCAATGCTTGCACTTTTGTTTTCACCTTAATCCATTTTGTGCTGGATGTGATTTAAGGTTCCTGGATAGCAGCCCATCGACTTGCCACACAGTATTATGAACCTGCCACCTGGGTTTTCCAGCACAGCACTCATCAGAGGACAGGAGAGAAGAGCTTGTGTGGTAGGTATTGCCTGCACCCATGCTGCACGGTGACTGCCATGAGTCCTGGTGATGCTGAAAGCCCACTACCATGCAGTAARGTACCAGGCTGTTGGGCTGATGCTAGAGGATTATTGCAAGATTATCAAAATCCTGTCTTTGCTATGTGTTCATAGCTACTCATTTTACTTATCACAGCTCTGTAGGCCCACAGAGATGAGAAATGTAGGGAATTGCTGTAGAAACTTCACTGAAGGAAGGCATTGCTACCACAAATCACCTGAACATGCTAGATATTAYTGGAATGCAAGGAATTGATAGAAGTGAAGAGCAGTAGAATGCCTCTGCCTACAGAGTTCTACATGTTCCAGCATGTTGYGACATCCTATCTTCTATTTACGGTTTCTCTGATACCCATAGTTTGATTTTTGCAAGATCRAGCTGCAGGATTGCATTAGGATGGTTGAAACAAATTTTACAGAGTGTAAACCACRCAGAACACTTTCCACTTACTCTTCTTTCTTTGGCTGATGGCCATTTTCACCTTGAAAGAGCATCAGTAGGAACTCCAAGTCCTGTCTGACTGATCAGGCTGAAAAAAAGTATAACTCCTGTAAAGAAATATTTTGTTGCTCACCCTTGTGAGTTCTTGTGAGTGCTCACTCTTGTACCCTCACATGAATAAATATAGCACTTAATACAAATGTGCATGCTGTTTTCTCCCACTTGACTTTACATTTATACATAGCCTATATATTGGACAACATTTTAGAGAGGGCTTTACAACTGTAAAGTGAGATAATCCAGAAATTCCACCTTTTTTGTACTCTTTTTTTTAAAAGTTATAATGACATAAACTAGAACTGAGTAATGTAGTGTTCTGTATMTCTGAGTCCCATTTTCTACTCATCTCTCAGCAAAGGAATTCACTCTATATATATTCAACAAAACAGTGATTCCATGTTAGTTATTTGTCTAAATATGGTCCAATATAATTGCATTTCCTAATGCATAGTCACGTCRATATACTTGTCATGATGATTAATCTGATGTATCTTCTGAAGAAAAACATTTAATTTTCCCAGTCTACTGTGGAAGTTTTCTGGGTGAAGAATTCACTGGCTAAGCCACTGATTTTCCCATTTCACCCCACATAGAATATTTTCATCAACTCCAGTGCAGATAGAAAATTATAAAGAGATTATTTTCATGCAGTAATTAAAAATAGCATCATAGGAATGCACTGAAGACTAYACTTAAAAATGGAGAAAAAAAATCTTTAAAAAAGCATTTTAATATCAAGCAAAATTGAGATTTTCTCCAATCATTCCTAAATTTAGTGACTATGAAAGGAGAAATCTTAATATTACATATAACTCTTAGAATATATCTCCTTTGTTCAATAAAAAATAAGACAAATATTTTTCTGAAAATAAAAGCCCTTTGAAAGCACAAYAGTTATTTCATGGTCCAAAGCCACTGTAGAAGAGACACAAATATCCTTTGCAGTATGCCAGACAACTATTCCACTAAAATAAAACATATCCTAGAGCACACGCATGATTACTTGCATTCTGGATAACCCAGCTGGAAAATTGAATCAGTCTTCTTAAGTTTCAACCCTGACTTACTTTCTCACAAGCCAAGTTTCTACTGCCTCTCATTTATCAATTATACAAGATTAACATTTTTAAATATCTTGGTATAAAGTGTATTTTTTTTACATTACAACACTCAAAAATGGCCAAACCTCTTTTTCCTAAATCTTCAAAAAGAAACCCCAAAAATAGARTAATTCCTTTAAACCACTTACAGCCATGGTGAATTATGAGGCCAAAAGTTTTTTAGATCTGAGATCATAATTAGAAATGTAAAAAAAGAGTTGTACTTGTAACTGAAATTTTAGCTCTATGTTAACATCTGGTTACAGCTGGATAAACACTTCATGTGATGGGTGAGCAACAGCCTCAGGGTCAGGCACCAAGGCTTGCAGTCACCAATGGGGTGACATCAGAATGGTGACCTATCACTAGCAGGGTACCACTCACTAGTGGGGCTACATTCTCAGCCCTGTGGTCTTCATCATCTTTATAAATGGCTTGGACAGTGGATTGAAAGGGATGCTAAGGAACTTTGAAAACAATAGTAAATTGGGAGGAGCTGTTGACTGGCAGGGAGGCTCTGCAGAGACACCTGGACAAATTAGAGGGACGAGCAATCACCAACCATATGAAGTTTAACAMGGGCAAGTGCCTGAGTGGGGCAACCCTGSTTGTACAGACTGGGGAATTGGAAAGTAATGCCAGGAAAGGAACTTGGGGATCCAAGCTGAACATGAGCCAGGTGCCCTGGCAGCCAGGAGGGCCACCTGTATCCTGGGGTGCATCARGCACAGCATCACAGCCAGGCAAGGGAGGGGRTTSTCCCATTCTGCWCTGCGCYGGGGCAGCCTCACCTCAAGTGCTGGGGGAAGGTCGGGGTGCCACAATATAAGATATAAAGCTCTGCCAAAGGAAGGCCACAAAACTGGAGAAGAGTCTAGAGACTAAGCTGAGGACTTGATGTAATGGTATGAAGTTGTGTCAGGGCAGTTTTAGGTAGGGTATCACCCAGAGGGTGATCAAGCACTAGAACAGTAGCCCAGGGAAGTGGTCACAGCACCAAGCCTGACAGAACTCAAGAAGTGTTTGGATAATGGTCCCAAGGTGAGATTTTAAGGACTGTGCAGTGCAGGGCCAGGAGTTGGACTCAGTGATCCCTGTGGGTTCCTTCCAACACAGGATATCCTGTAATTCCATGATTCTGTGATCCACAAACTCTAAATATATAGGCATAGATACAGTCAATATTTATCTGCATGAAATAATTTGAATATTACCAAGATATTTTCCTGGGTTTGAATAGTGTGTAGCACTTGTTCCTCTCTGGCAGTCTGATGAAATCTTATTTCTCTTCTATTGTAAATTTTACGAATACAAACAAATAAAAAGAAGGCATTGCTAGCTAAGTAATTAATGTTCATCTCCCAAGAGGTGACAGGAAGATTTTCTRTTTACTTAACAAATAGTCCAGCTTTGTGGATTTCTGCGTAAAACATGTTTCTGCCCCACTTTCAAGTGAATCCCACCATCATGAAAAAGTAAAAAATCAAATTGTCCCTCACTGAAATGTTAAAATCTGTAGTTTTGCAATACTCTAGAAAAAAATAAAGCAAAAACCTTAATTCTTAAGACTCCACCCTGAAGGTTCACTMTTAAAGTAAATATGTGTTGACACCTTGCCCCTTGACCACCAACATTGGCAGTATAGGCAGAACGCTGCCCACCTTTCCAGGTAAAATACAATTCTCTCAAATCACACTACAATGAAGCCAAGGTGATGCCTTGAGAAGGCTAGCCTAAACAGAGATTGGACAGAGCTAGAGGATAAAGTAGATATTTATTGAAGAGCCTTTAAAAGATACACCTTGGGCAGTACAAGAGCCTGACCAGGGCTACACCCAAGGTGGACTTGAAATGGATGACTGGTCATGAGGTCTTACACTTCTACAAGTTTTGATCCATTTGCATATTGGGGTTTAATTGTCCAATTATACCTTCAGGTTGTGAGGTCTCATCCTTCTTGTTTCTCTCTTCAGTCCACCATTGTTTATGCTTTTGGGCCTGAAAGTTGTACTTGTTGTCCTTGGTCTTCAGCAGGAAAAGGATTTTATTTGTCTACCTACTCTGTGAAGAGAACTTACTAGCACTTAATATGGGGCTCAGAGCTACACCCCTAGGCAGCACAGAATCTGAAAAACATGAAAGCTAAAACTCAAGGCATCAAAGGCATGACAAGACTCTTAGCTACCTTCAGAAAGTTTCTGCATGGTTGGCATGTCCAGACCACCTGGACACCAAGTGTCACTAGTAATGATGGTATGCTCCTGTTTTTGTGGTCAGTGAGTTGCTGTATGGATGCTGCCTCATAAAAGCTTTGTTGAATAACTCCATTACTCTTCCTAGCACAGGCATGTAACAAATAAACTGGCTACAACAGAGGTTAGACTCTCTTAGACTAGTGCTCATCACAGAACTGTTTGCCATCAGTTTGTCCCATGATTATCAGGACACAATCGGGTGGGGAATTACATTGACAAAAACCTTTCCAATTTCTGTGTAATTTAATGGTTCCTTCTATGATTGGTTCTTTCTTAAGGATCCAGCATAAATACTGCCACCCTCCCTAGGGATCCAAGATGAGCTTTCATCTGAGTCTTGCTCAAAATTAAATTGTCTGGAATCTAAAGAAGAAGCAAGCATTGTTGTTCATAAATAGCCTGAACCAAAAACTACAAAAGCAAGTAACTGACTAGCAACAATATTCAGAGCCAGAGAGGGAGACAAGGGCAGTGTTGATCACCAAATATTTTTTAGAAAATTGTCTAAGAAAGTCCTGGCACTAAGTCTTGTTTGAAGCTTGCCACAGTTCCAGCAGGGGCCCACACACCATATTTTCAATGGCATGTATTTCTGTTTTCTATCACATAACAGGAACACAAGGTACAAAAATGGACATCCATGTTCCCATCAAGTGAGGGTCCYGAGTCCCAGGCTTTTGCTTTTTATATTTCATCTTGGGGCTACTTTTAAGCTTGACTAAAATCCATCTCTTTTCAAGTGAACTCTGCCTTCATAGTCTGTTTAGGCATCAACAAGGGAAWGCAGGAAACCCAGTAACATTAGCCAATACAAGATTTCAGGGGAAAATTCCCCCTAGAGCTACTATGCTGCTGAAGCACAGAAAAGATTGCCTAATGTGGGGAAAGAAAAAGTCATAGCTGTTTTTCTCTGGAAGAAATTKTTTGGACTCTCGTAAGTGTAGCAAAATCTGGATGACACCTGTCTTTGGTGTAAGTTCTAGCCCTAAATGTACCTCTGATTTTTGATCTTATCCTTTCATTTCAAATGGAAAATTTAAAAATATCCAGAAATACACAGTGACACTACTCTATCTAGTAATTTAAATTAGAATTTAGGTGATGATCGAGGTACACATAAGTTGCATTCACCCAGAATGGTGCAGACTGTGTTCACCTGTCTAGGCCACATCACACATGTGCCAAACAGCAGCTGGTAAACTCATCTGTTCTTCCTCTTTTGAACTGAGGGCAATGACAAGAAAAGAGCATCTGCTGACCTTGAGGATTATGTCCCCTGAAAATGCCTTCCAAAACATGCTGGTTTTTTTCATCTGGTGCAGCTGAACAGTAGTTTGAGTGGTGTTGCTTCACTGAAAGAGCCCARTTCAAGAGGCAGACATTGGAGGCTAACCATTGTAAACTGGCAATCTTTTAAAACAGATACAATTTCTGCAATGAGGAACTGAAGGCCTCATTCTGGTTTCAAGTAAGAATATTTGATCGGTGGGACTTCTTCCAGTGTAACAGAGTAAGCCTAAGAAAGAATCAAATGCATGTCTGCTCAAAAAAGTGATAGGACTTGTTGGACCACCTGCACAGAGACTACTCTTATACAGCTCCACAGTGACAAAAATGTAGAATGCTAATTTGTCCCCAAATGCAGACTGACAAAATATAAGTCAATGAAAGGATTTCAGTAAAAGAATAAGCACAATGTATTTCATAAATTCCAGACTGCTGTTCAGCTTTCTCACAGCATGTCATRGAAGAGGTGCAGAATTGTGGCTGATATAAAGTCACAGAACTTCATCAGAAACAGCAGGGTTCCTCTAATTCAAATCAGCTGAGGGTTGTCTSTCAAATCTTAGTCATAACAGCATGCTGTAAGCCCAGAGAAAATTGGTAGAGAAAATAACATAAAAATTGGTGCCGTGATGATTTTCAGTGATAAACAACTTATCATAAATACTTAAAATCCATTATAACTTYTTATTTATTCCTAAATGCAGTATGCTAATTTTGTAATGCTAAAATTGGTAAGTCCACTTATTTGCATAATTGCTGCACTGCAGTTTGGTAAAAGTTTTTTTTCAAGATACTCACTAGTGATAGCTTGATTGTATGTTCCATTGAATTAAGAAAAAAAACAT
This sequence comes from Alauda arvensis, assembly GCA_902810485.1. Classification (NCBI taxonomy): domain Eukaryota; kingdom Metazoa; phylum Chordata; class Aves; order Passeriformes; family Alaudidae; genus Alauda; species Alauda arvensis. Next base: position 212,118 of record CADDXX010000202.1, on the reverse strand, counting down.
ACAATAAAGAAATATTTTAATGCAAAATGCATTATAAAAACTAACACAGATAGAAGGAAAGAAAAATCAGAATCTGGTTGAAGGCAGAGAAAAGCTTTCCATAAATTAAAAGTGTCTGCTGGGTGGTAAGACATGAAAATAGTCTGAGCTAACATTGAGTGAGATGCTCTGAGCAGAATGAACAGTGCTGCAGTGATTAAAATATTAACTAGTGATTAACTGAAACTGGCAGCACTTCATTAAATGTGATTTTTCCTAAGGATGGGAATAATGGCATCAACTAGCAAGAAAGAAGAAGAATCTGGGAAAATAACTGACTCCTGCAGACTTTCTTTCTGACTTATCTGCTGATTGTGTCCTACATAGTTACACTCTGTCCCAGGTCCATGCATGTAGGACCCTCAAACTTCTGGGATTTTGAAGAGAGAAAGCTGGAAACACAAGTACTCAACAGCCAGCTAGGCAGAATCTAATTAAGCACTGATACATAACAGGTTTTATTGGAGCTTCCTTGGTCCACAATCTCACACATAAAAAAGAATTGCTAACCCAAAGGGAGAACTGAGTGGACAAATTAGTCTAACTCTGGACACAGAGTCCCTCTTTCCAAGAGCTGGACACAGCTCTGTCCTAGAGAAGCACAGGCACCAGGCCTTCTCTGCCAACACATTATGTGCAAGACTACCAAAACCTAATATTTCYAGGCTCCCATTTCAGCCCTGTTGAACACTTTACTGTACAATCCATTAGTTTAGAATGGCACAGAATACGTCTGAGGAGAAGTAGAAGCAATTATTTCAGTTGTTTATTCCAAAATATTTGTTTTTAAAATTTCACTGAACACCTTTCCAGCTGCACCATACATAATATAACAGCAATGTGACACTTGAACAAACAGTTCTGGGTGGAAGTGCTGGTGCTCATCACACCAAAAGAGGAGTAGAATATGAAAAGAGAATTACATAAAATATCCTTCACAGGAATTTCATGGAAAATTTTCATAAAAGAGAAGAAGGCTGCTAGACTGCAAGTCCCTGGCTGAAGCAAGAGACTTAATTGAATAAACATCTAAAATTCTAAACTGAATTTTTCCACACTTTTTTGGGAAATGTATTCTTTCTGCAGAGAGCTTGAAAAAGATCAACATCTTTTTGCAGAAAATCTCAGAATCTGTCAGGATAAGATAACTTTAACATTCCACTACATTTAAGGTAAATGTAGATATTAKTTAGATGCAATCTAAATAATAGAAGCTCTCACTATTTAATCATGGGCATCACTTAAATATTCAGTTGGATGTTGCAGAAGACAACACAGGCTGAGGAAGAAGACATGGGAAAGAGAAGCCTTCATGGTGAATGCCTTCCAGAGACAAAGAGCACCACTTGCTGAATATGAAGGATGTTGAAATAATTTCAGAGGTTTTCACAAGCACAAATGACAAAGCATGTCTGTCAAAGGAAGGTATCAGGCAACATTTAMCATAAGTTGCAGCATCTAATTCACAGGCAGATGATTCTGATAGGACAGTAATGGTCTGGACAGYCATAGAGTTGGAGATGTGCAGGCATCACTTTCCAGTGTGCAGCCTGGTAGTCAAGTCCATTTTGTGTCCAGTACCAGCAGGGATGACCATAGTTGCAAAGATTTATAGCACAAAGACAGTTGAAGAACTATAAGAAATACAGTTCTCTGTTCTATACTATAGAATTTTAGGAGTGTGACTGATTCCAAACACAAATTAAATTCATACTTTCAAGAGCACATTACTTATGGTTCAAACTGAAATAGGATAAAAAAATCAAAGGTTTATATCTGCTAGGAGACACCTCACACTTGAGAGGTAAAAAGGAGTTCCTGTATTCTCTTATTTTCACTGACATACTACCTTAGAGTTCACTGTATATATGTTTGTACAGCACCTGATGCAGATTAACCTTAAACCTTGACAAATCCAGCATAAGTWAACAGACACGATGACAAATCTGGATATAGATTGCATATAAGACTTTGCTTACATGTTATGTAGGCACAACCATACAAAATAAAACAGAAAATGAGTGCTTCCGTTCATTTTATTTTCTAATTAAGCAGAGAAGGTGCCATTTCAAATATTTAACTATACTAAAATCATAATTGCTAAATGAATAGGGTGATAAGAGCTGTGAAATCTGAGCTTTGTCTTCCTCACAGATACCAGCAACTGCATTGACCCGGCATGAAGCAAGGAAATGCAGCTTTTCAGAAACTTTAATTAGTATGTGTCTGACCCACATCCAGTGCTGAAAGTTAATTACTTTTTTGTGTGCTTATTTTTAAACTACAGCCAGAGCAGCTGGGATTCAACACCTAAATGAGTTACTAAAGTYTCATACTCAAAATGTCATGCAACAAAGCTGGCTCAAAGCAGACACAAAATACCTYTCCCATTCTGTTGACTTTTTCACTACAGGAAAAGGAAAGCTCTAAAACAGGTGTATTACCTAAGTGCCCTGTCATCTGACACATCTGAAGCAATTACAGTCCTGGACTGGCTGGATCCTCTGATTTCCAGACTATACTTCATATTAATTGAGATTTGGCAGCAACTACAAGCCCAGCRATATTCTTTTTTCTCATGTGAGGATCAAGGAAGCCTTACATTTCCAAGTCTGTCAGCTGAGAGCTTTTTCTCAGCTCTTTCTTACTCATTCCCTTTTTCAAAAGGATACTTAGATAGCAACATAGGGGCATTGTGGTTTGATAGTGGCCCATCACCAGGCACCCACAAAAGCTGCTAGTTTACCCTCTCCTGCCACAGCCAGGCAGAGGAGAGAAAAATTAATGAAGGATTCRTGAGTTGAGATAAGGACCAAGAAAAAACACTCCAAGGGCAAAACAGCCTCAGATTAGAAGAGAGAATAAATTCACAAAGTGAATTTACAACTAACAGAGTCAGAGGAGGATAATGAGAAGTAAAACAAGCCCTTAAAAAAACGCCCTTCCCCCCTACAGCTCCTCCCTCCTTCCCACTGACAGTGCAGGGAGACAGRGACATGGRGGTTTGGTAAATTCATCACCAAGATTTTCTTCTGCTATTCTGAGRGAGAAGTCCTTCTGCTGCTACACCCTGGGATCCCTCCCACATGAGACAGTTCTCATTGGAGCGTGGTTCCAATCTCATAAGCAGCAGTCCTCCCAAAGCTGCCACAATGAGAGTCCCTCCCACAGGCAGACAGTCTTCCCAAAACTGCTGTGGGGTGGGTCTCTCTTTCCACGTGGTGCAGTCCTCCAAGGACAGGCTGCTCCAGCCTGGGAGCAGGGCCCCTCTCTCCACTGGGTCTCCTACTGGATCACAGCCTCCTCCAGGCATCCCCTCACTTCAGCACGGGCACTTCCTCCATGGGCTGTGGGTGGATCTTTGCATCCCCTGTGGATYCCCTTGGGCTGCAGGGGCACAGCTGCTTCACCATGCTCTCACCATGGGCTGCAGAGCAATCTCAGCTCCAGCGCCTGGAGCATCTCCTTACCCTCCTCCACTGACCTTGGTGTCACCATTTTGTTTCCCTCACATGCTCTCACCTCCTCCTCTTCTCAGACTAAAAAAAATAGCTCTGTGTGCCCCATTTTGTTTTGATTTTCTCCTTAAACATGTTATCACAGTGGTGTTACCAACATCTCCAATTGAGCCACCAGGGATTGGCTCTGCTGGACATGGTGGAAGCTTCCAGCAGCTTCTCACAGAAGCCACAACTGTGGCCCCCCTTCCACCAAAACTCGGGCTGAGCAAAACCAATACAAGTGGATAGATATCAAACCAGATGTTCTAGGGTTTTATTAGTTTTACAAACATTGGGTTCCTGTGTGCCTGAACTACTAATTCTAATATTCTTGTTTTWCTATCAGCAGATACGTTGCTTTTGACATAAGACTTGCAATGCTTGTTTGAAGCAGTTTTTGTCAGTCATTGTCTGGGGTATTCATTGGAAGCTGCTGTTGCCTCACTTTGCACAGTTGCACCTGGCAGATGTCTCCATCTCTTAGTGAATGGAAAACTCCTGGCTCTTTACAGTTGTCTTCTCACTTTACTTAACTCAATTATCCCCATTTGTTTCGAACAAGAACAGCATAATTCCTTGTCAAAATGCATGGCTCCTCAATTTCAGTCTGAATTTATTTCTTGGAATGGTTATCAGTGGTGTCTAATAATTCCTGTTGGAGAATAGAAAAAAATATAAACAACTTATTCTAAATTTGAAAGTTTTTTGGTCAAATGAAGAACTATAATTCTACATAAAGAAAAACATATCCTTAATCCAAACAAATGGTGCTTTGTGGATATTTCACACAGCAGTTATAGTGTAAAGTCTCAGAGCTATCTCCTTCTGCTCTGGAAAAAAAAAATCTCAAACAAGTAGCAACCATTGCACTTGTTGATCATTCAGTTTAACAAGGATGTGAACATTACAGTAAAACACTGTACAACRTAATTCTTACCCTTGACCCTGTTCTTGCGAACCCTGCTCTTCACCTGGAACACCTGCATACAGTTCTGGTGACCCCAACAAAAGAAGGACATGAAGCTGTTGAAGCAAGTCCAAAGGCATGCCAAAAAAATTGACAAGGTGACTGGGGTGTCTCCAGTATGGAGAAAGGATGAGAAAGTTGGGACTATTTGGCCTTGAGAACATTGTGCAAAGACCTCGTATCAACCTTCCAGTATCTGAAGGGTCCTACAGGGAAGCTGGAGAGGGRCAGTTCAGGAACTGTAGTGATAGGATTAATGGGTACTCACCAAAAGAGGGGATATTTAGATTAGATATACAGATAAAATTCTTTGCTGTGAGCAGTAGTCACTGGAACAGGTGGCCCAGAGGAGCTGCAGATGGCCCATCCCTGGAAATGTTTAAAGCCAGGCTGGGTGGGGCTCTGAGTAATGTGGTGGAGTGGGAGATGTCTCTACTTATGGCAGGGCAGGTGGGACTAGGCAATCTTTAAGGTCCCTTCTAAACCAAACCATTCAATGGTACTATAGTTCTATGACCATGTGGCAGATGTAAAAACCAGCTGAAATGTCCACTGCACAACAATGCAGAGACTTATTTACCACCTCTGAATTCTATTTCACAAGGGGAACTGTGAAGAGAACAGCACTCTTCCTGTTAAAAGCAAGCCTGCATAAAAGTATATTTCTAGCTCTTCAAATGAAGTCAGATCAAATTCCTCTTCATTTGTCAACCAGGRAAGTGCATTGGTAAAACTAATGCTCTACCTACAGCAACACTCTTTTGGACAAGGGATTAAATGGAGCAAAGATAGTAGATTTCCTTTTTTCCCACCTGAAAAAGAAGGCCAGGAGAAACAGCAGAATATATGCTTTTAAAAGGAAAACTGAAAAATAAATAAAGTTACATCTGACTTTCAACAATGAAAAAGAATACAACACAAAAAAAGGAGGGCTTTGGCTGTGATTTTTTAAGTGTTTCATTCTCCTTCATTGCTTCCACACAGTGTGGGAGTACCCTGGAGAGGAAACAAATCTGCTTGTGAGAAAGAAGCATGAAACAGGATAAAACACTGAGAAGATCTGCTGCTTATTTTTGAGGGGTTGTGGTGCATGCAGAGGAACTGCTGAGAACTGGATGAAACAGGCRGGTCTCAGAGGAGAGGGGAAAGGCACTTTCTTGCCTCTGGAAATGGCTAAGCAATTTGCTGCAAGACAGAAAGGCTCTGAGCTGTCAGGAGCCATGCCTAAATGCAAGATGTTTGTTCTAAAGGGACACAGTGAATTCAAAAAAAGTACATATGAACACCTTCTATTTCTAGTCTGTCACAGCACATGAACTAGACTTTCCTATCCTTATTGAGAATCCTACCTTATATTCTAATAATACTGCTTCTACACAGTGGTAATTTCATTGAAAAYCCTTTTGGTCTCCATTGGGTTGCTCCATACAGGAAATAGTTTGGGTATAGCTGACTGGGACTGACAGCAGACTTGGACAGCCATGACAATACATGGGAAGACAAACTGGATGTAAATGCAAGAGTTCAATTCATACAAGGGCATACGTTGTGTTGAAAATGGGCCATGGCTGCAGGAGAAAGGGCTGGAACAATTCCAGTACATGTCTGCAGTCTCTAGAATGGAGTCAAGTACAATTCCATGGTGATTACCTGACAAGGATCACTAAGTCCAGCCTTGTACTGGACACCCTAAAGAATCACTCTATGTGCCTGAGGGCATTGYCCAAATTCTCCTGGGAACTTCCAGTTTCTCAAAGTTAGAAGAATCTCTGAGTTTAAAAAAAAACCCTTCAGGATTAAAAGATACAAATAATTTCTGCAAGGCTTTGTAAGGAAAACTTTCTTATAGGCTGTTTTTCCCTGCATTTGCAATGATGATTGGCCTTGCAGGCACTTCTGGAATACTGAAAAAACACCTCAGATGTTAAACTGCTCATTAACTAGAGAAGTTTTAACCCTCTGAGTCCCATTCATGTGTTTTTCCTGAAAAAATACTGTGTATTCTACTTTTGTAGAATGCTCAGGCCTAGTCATGCCATCATCCAATTGTGCTCTTCTTAAGATAGTGAATAATCCCTTCTTCTCACATCTTTTTCCCTAATGGCTTGTTCATTTATTAAACACATACATCATACTCCTAACTTACATAATTACAAGGTGGGAGCATCATCTAGTCTTAGTCAGGACCATGGTTTATTCACATGATATCAGATGAACTGATTCTAGAAGGCCAGAGAAAACTTATTTAACCAGTTTCTTTGACTTAAAGAGTAGAAAAGCTGTAAGATTTTCACAGGCTCTTTTACTACAAGAGAAAGAAATATGCAAGTAGCTAGCTTAGYTCCTAGCCACTTTTGTTAAAAAAGAAAATGGGTAAGATCTTGCTAGATGTAATGATGATATTAACACGATAATTAAGACTGTACAGTGCACCCCCTTCTAAGAAAAAAAAAAAAGTCTTCTAAATTATCACATATGTGCCCAAGCCCATGATTGCCCCTTATAAACACAGATGCATTTGCATGCTAAAATTATTGTAGTCATTGTGCAAAAAAAGTTGTCATTTTGCCATTTTAATATGGCATCATATTGCCACAGAACATTTGCCACTTTTGTCTCCAGATTTTCCATTTCCACCTTGTGACTGGAAACAAATAACTTTTATTTACATGGCAATACATTATAGAGAAAAAAAAATGAACATAAACTAAGTTTTCATTTTTCTAGGGACATTCTCCTTAGTAATGTGCAGCTTGAACTTCCTTATTAAAGAGGAAAAAAAAGATTTTTAGAACAGTTTCCTTATGACATGCTTTTCCTCTGGYAAATTCAGATTTACAGAGAAGTCAATGGAGATATTCTAGTATAGCAGGAATGTCAGATTTATGTTCCTGGCCCTTTTTGTTAAAAAACTGCTCAATTTTTCAACATGAATACAGCTGAGAAAACTAGAAGATTTTCAGGTGTACTGAGTTGACTGCCATTCACTAGACTTTAAACAATGTAGATGGTAAAACAGTGACAATTTAAAAACCTCTGTCTCAAAACACAACTGGATAAACATGGTTCAAAGGAATCAAACCAATTTTCTTCTTCATGTCTCTTTCACTTCTTCCCAGCACTGCTTCTGCAGGTTGGAAGTTTTTTAAATGCTGCAAATATCCCCAGGCATAAAAATTTGCTTGTGTGCTGGCAGAAAAAAAAAATTAGTGAATCAGGTAGAACAACTGTAACAGTCCAGCATGTAGGGCAATGCTCATCTACATGAGCATGGCACTCATCATATATAATCTGTAATAGGTAAACTCAAAATGATGGTTTAGCAGCTCCTGTAAGCAGTCTGTTTTGAAGACTGGGTAAATAATATAAAATATTAATCAGACTCCTCAAAATGTACCTTGACAAGCACTGTTTAACACTCTCCAAAATTATATATCTCAAATTATTATTTTTTACTGGAAATTCAAGCTATACATAAATAACATGTTTGAGTATCCCAGCAAATTTCATTCTCAAGTAATCAAAGTGGTGTGCTGCTACTGGAGATGAGAATCACTGTGGAGACAACATAAGACTCAACATGTATCTGCAAGTTAGTCAATCTGTGTGTGGGAGGAAGCCACAGAAATTTATTCAAGCTCCTGCTTTAGTTCAGAGAACCAGTGTGAATTATACCAGAAAGCAAAATTCAGCCTGGATAAAGAATGTCAGCAGCTGTCTCAAATAATAATAGAGAGATTTAAGCATTTTTAGAAGCTGTCTCTGGAAGACAGGGTATACAGATGTAATTTCCACATTTYAGCAGAGCATTTTGTTTGGTTTTGTTTTGCTTTGTTTTGTTTTAATTTGGGCACATATTTTGATTTTCTTTTTGCAAGCAAAAATATACTTTTCTTAAAATAATCTCAGGGGTATGATGAGAAACATTGTAATTTAAAGATACATCCTGACMAAATCCTCAACTTCTTTGCTTTTTCTCCTCACCTAGTAACTGGGTACTTCAGCTATATTTTCCTTGACCCCAGAGACAGACAATTGTCGTGTTGCAGGAAACAGAAAATGTTGAGTTTCAAAGGACTGGAAAATAAAACTTTCAGGGAAGAACTAGGACCACATAAAGATAAGGTAAAGTTACAGAGAACAGAATCAAGCATTCAAGGTTTTAAACTGAATGAATTTCCAGATCACCCACATTTGCTGCAGAATGATATTCAAGATGTCACTTTGCAATGCAGTGAGTGGTGATGCTGTGATAATATCTCTGCATGGGGCCTCATGCAGCGTTCTCTGKTTTTTTTTTTTTCCCCATGGTAATGGATCCATAAGGAAGATAGTAATGAAGAACTATAACAAATAAATGCAGGATCTGGACAGAAAATTTGCAATCTAGTCAACATCAAAATCAGTATATAAACTATATGTTACTGAACTAGTTTAAGGCTTAAAGATAAGGGCCTGAGGAGGCTACTACTGTCAAAATATTATATGGATCATTTCACCTGTAAATTAACTATTTTTTTTCTTTGACAGATACCCTCAAAAATCCTTGTGAGGAAAAAAAATCTATATTTTTCTAAAATTTCATAAAATAAATATGATTGTTGGTCATCATTTGAAAGAGCTACTTTTGAAAAATATAACATTAACCTCTACCTATTTATAGAAATATATATGTCTATGCAATAACTAATCCCTCCCTCATTAAAACCTATTAACCTTAAAACCTATTTACTAGTCTAGTGAACAAGGATATGGAAATACCCAAGAATATAAAGGGGACAYACTTCCCAAATTCTTTAGTCCTAGATAGTGTGCAGTCAAAATCAGTCAATCTTAATTATTTGAGAAACTGAGTGATCAAATCAATACAAAATAACAATACTACCAGTATRCATGCAAACAGCTGGAACTTCTATAGGTCTTTCCAATGTTCAGAATATTTAATAATTTTCCATCCCAGTTCTTTAGAACAATTTAGGATAAAAAGGCACTAATTCAATCTTAACTAAAAGGAAAATTAGATAGACAATCTATTGAGATCTCCTCATGGCAGAGTTTTTATCCTGTAGTTCCCCTAAAATTTGGAGTCYAGTTAATGGGATATGATGGGAAGTGGCCACAGCACAGTAAGAGGAAAAATTTACACAAAAAAAGTTGTGTTTTCTAATGCACCAGACAGTTCCTATAACCTGAAATATATCACTGCTAGAACATCAGCTCAAACCTGATAGACATATATTTTTTAACTGGCCTTGAATATTAGTGCATAGTAATTCATTCTTCCAAGTTTAACAACTTTCAAGCCTAAAYGCTTTACTAACTGAAAAACAAGAATAACATACATCATCAAATCTTTGACTAATCTTGCCACTGCTCCTGATCAGGGCTTATCAATGTTTAAACATTCAGATAATGATACCATTACGTTTTTCTCTGGCATAGAAAGAGTGATAAAGAACTCATGATTTACTTTATTGCAGAGTGGTCAAAWGGTGGTAGTTTACACAGGACAAAGCAGGGAGGAAGCAGAGCACATAGTAAAGTGAAATTGCAATGACCCAAAGGGTCTCTTTAATGCATGTATATAAATGACTATACTTGCAAACAAAGGAGTCATATAAATACAACATTTTAACAGAAGGGTGAGAAGGTGGTTGGTCTTGAAAAATACAGTCATACGAAATACAGAAATATCCTCAGCCTGATCTCTTGTCTTTTCCAGATCTCTGGTTTAAAGTCCTRAAGATGCAGTCCTCAGCTTCAGTAACAGAATACTGTTGGCTTCTTTTTTTCAAAGCAGATAAATCCTCATAATGTATCTTTGGTTCTAGCAAGCATGCATGCAGTAAAATTTGAAAATATCATATAAAGTGCATAGCAGTTGGTGCCCCATTCCTTTTGCCAATGAACTCCAYTGAAATCTCCTAAAATGTATGCATGTCTACTCTAAAATCCACAGAACYTTCCCTTCCAAAACTGCAGATTAGTTTGGTGTGACCTAAGTTATTTCTTCAGAGTGCATTGCTGTTTCAYTTTAATTACATGAATAATTTTTGATACTCTATGAAGGGCTTCCCCACAGAAAAAAAAAATCTTTTACTTGAGCAACTGAGATCACTGGAAAAAAAAAAAAAGGGGCAAAATTTCATATGTCCTTTAAGATTTTAATTTAGTAGTATTCATGTCAGTGTCAGCTGTAAATAGAATTCCAAAACCAAATTAATATACTTTCATAACAAAACTGGTAAATTGAATCTTCGTTGGTTTTATTAGGCTAATATATACACAGAAATTTTAAGTTACAACATCTTCCTGCAAACATAAAAAATTCTTGGTTTTAAGCTGCGAAGTTTGAACATATTATATCACATCATCCCTTCTTTTCCTATTCTGCAGTCAGATCTCAGCARCATCAGCTGAGCCTACAGAAACAGCCCTGGTGAAGGCCAGGGTGAATTTATGTTCATATTCCATCATCCTGGAACATTTATTGCATGAAACACTAATATTCATAACTTAGTCAATTAGAATAATGACTGTTCAAGAGACAAAACAATTCATTCAGCMACAAGATGGTTGGATAAAACTTTGAACCTTAGCAATATTCAATACATCATATCTATTAATGAATTACATTATTAAAAGCAGTGCATTTCATTACTTAGATCAGCACTTGAGACTTTATTTTACTTGCTTGCTAGCAGATGCTGCAAAGCAGATGGCTCATCTAGTCAGAGCACCTGGGCAAATCCAAGTGAAGAATCTTTCTATATCATTTGTCTGTTTGTGAGTAACAAAAGTTCTGTGTCAGAAGCACATGCTAAATTTCTGGTATGTCTTCTTTTCCTTCAACTCCCCTTCACTCCCATTACTATTTTTTACCGGTTTATTCATTTTTTTCTTCCATATTACAAGGAATTTAGGTAATTTTGAAGGAGTTGCCAGTGAGGACTCTGCTGACCTCACTGAAGAATTTGGCCCTTCTTGCTGCTYGCATGTGGTATTTCCCTTAGAATCGCAGTGCTCAGCAAAAACAAAGGCCAGAAAAACTTGCACATAATGATTTGGCTGTGCATTGGGAAAATATAATTAATACTCTGTTAGATGTGTTCTTCTTACTCGTGTTGATTTGCTTTTTTGGTGTAAGTGTACACAGAACACTCTTATGCCAGCAAATAAGGATTTATAATGAGCACAAACAATCCTGAAGGTATTGCTCAGGCTACAAGTACCAGCGCTACAGCTGGTGGTGTAACTCTTCCACTGATCAGGCCRAGCCAAAGATCTCATTACTTTCAACTCAGCATGCATTATTAATGAACACCTTCAATATAGAGCATTATAAACAGAGAACGTGTCATACAGCCTGCTGAGACAAAGTTATTTTCTATCTTCCCAAACCCACRCTCCACCATGACCCCCCATCAAAAAAGGCATATTTTTGTAACATATCTGAACTCAAATTATTAAATGGTTCACACTCAACATTTCACATCCTGTGCTTAAGCATTTCACTCTAGTATTAGGCTTCTGGTCCCAGACTTATTAGAAGATATAATGGGAGCCCTGGAAAATGACTAAAAATGACAGCAACCTGTGGAGGAATTTCCAGTACTTTTGAGCTGGAAGAGAACTCCCTACACWGTTGCATTGTGTAAAAAACACTATACCTGTGCTTAAGAAAATTCTGCTTTTTACACAACTGGAACAAGACATTGAAAAAGTACAAAATTTAGCAAAAAGTTCAAAGGCAGACAAAGGGGATGTAATGATATTATTCTGTCTTTGGAAGCACAGCATCTGCATGAGTGGGAGGTTATATGAAGTGTTTCTCAATTCCAGTTTAAATTCATCAGCTTGATGTCATATATTTTGTCCTTTCTTTTCTAAATTAAAAAGCTTTTACAGCTGGAAATATAGCATCACCCACTTAATTCCTGAAAAACAGAATGAAGTGTTGGTTATCAAAAAATTTCTGTTATCAGGAGTCATGATGGCTTCCTCCAAAGGATACCTGCATTTCTCTGTTTAGAAAGAGTATTACTAGCCTACAGAAAAAATTTAAACCCAAGTGAAGGCAGGATAAATACTAACCAGAGCAAGGGAAATTTAACATAGGCCTAAAGTTCAGAGGTAGAGGGAAGAATTAGACAAATGGGAATCAGTGAAATGAATAATGGGATTTTTCACTGTTTTAATCATTATATAATTTCTCAAGTATATGAGATAATGATCAAGGCTATACTATGAATGATTGCCTGTTATCTGCAAGGCACTTATAAGCTGTCCAGGGACAGCTGCCTGACAGATTTGAAGGTCTTCTTTTTGCACAGTTGGGCTGATTAATAGTATTATGAAGGTACCTGGCCATAGATTATCAGAGATTAAATGCTGATAGCATTCTCTCTCCTGTTTGTATAATTTACAATTTAATTAGTTGCTTCCCTTTTTCTGTGAGTTATGTCTAACATTATCCTTTAGAATGCAAACCTAGCAGTAGTTCTGAATCCATATCTCTCTTCTAGTTGCTGTCTTTCTTCTCTAATGTGATAAAACAGGAAAAAGCTCAATATAAATTCAGATTCTGGATTTTCCCTTTAGGATCTACAGAATGTCTTTACCAGGAAGTTCAGAGACTTACAGCTTGATTTTTTTCCTCTTTGGAACTGTAATGATGATGTTAGGAAACAAAACAACAAATACTACTTACTCTTTGAATTTGTGTTTATGCAAGTTTATCTGGGCTCTGGAGATGTGACACAAGGATACAAAGCATTATGCAGGGAGTTGGAGAGTATGACCTGTGCATCTTTGCATGGTCCTGGATTGGGCACTTCACTAGGCTGCACTGCTCTAATGTAGTACCTGTTAAGTGTGAAAACATATCCTTTTCATCTAGGCAAAGTATTTGCAACATAGAGATGGCTTTATCAGTGATCATGCTACAAAATGAGAACTTCTTTGGCTGAGTGAAGTGAAATCCATGAAGCATAAACTGTGTCCGTAGGCCAGATATGCTGAAATTGCCCTAAAACATTGAAAAAKAGTGCTCATATTACAGTAAGAATATTGAAAGAGGGAGCCTTTTGCTTTCAAGATATCTGAAATCTTTTGAGAAAGATACTACAAATAGTAATATTCATTTTATATTCTCAAATGTAAGCAAAACAAATGTTTCTGTAGGTTCTGGAGCATGTATTAAGCACTTCTTTTTGCAACCTTCAGGTGAGGAGCAACAAATATTCCCAAAGGTAGTGAAAATAATGAACACTTAACTGGGCTGCATAAGTCTGAACAAAGACTATATTAAAAACCCAGACACTCATTAATTTAAKAAAAGACAATACTCTGAGAATTAAATGGAGTAAAAAAGCCTAAAGAAATTTCTGAAGAAGAGTTATGTCCTTTATCAAAAATATACAGGCAGGGGTTCTTTTTCCAGCCCATAGTTGACTTCTAAAATTATCTAGAAGAGCATCACAGTATCAAAGTCTATTTTATGCCCCCTTATCGTGATTCTCCTCTGGCCAGCTAGGAGTGTAGCCCACGTCTCACCTACGTGAATTTTGTTGACTGCTTCAGCAGTGGCACATACAGGGGTGACATTTTCTTCCCTCCTGCTACAGTATTTTAAACTAAGACAAGATAGTATTTACTGCTCATGATAGTGGTAGGCTTTTCTCCTACTCTTCTGAGAGCAAGCACCCCAATGCAGCTTAATAAACCCMTGAGTTACACATTTGGCTTTTGCATGTAACTAAAGGCCACACGTACACTCAGAGAAAGGGCAAAACAGAAAYTCATTTGGGGAAATTAGATCAAAAGGTGCCTACACTTTGGGATCTCTAGGACTGAGAGTAGTAATTAGGCTAATGCCCAAATTCCCAATGAGAAAAATATGAGGGTCATAATATTCATAAATTCAGAATCCAACTTGACAGAAAATAAAACACAGGAACAAAAATGTACAAGCATAAATAATTTCTTGTGKGGTTGCTTAAAGGCAGTTGTTGGTAAAAAAGGATTTTTATTATAAATGAAGAAATGTATCTTTTTCACTTGCTAATTCAGCAACTCCCTTTTTCATCAAAGGCGGCTCTCCTAACCAGGAATTAATTTGACAAAGTGCAGATACACACTAATTTCTAAATYTGAAAATTATCAAATTTAAATTTAAAGAAATTTAAGAATTTTAAGAATTTAAAGAAGGATGACTAAGAATAGATATCTCTGACAGTGTTAGGAAAAGGGGAGTGTGAAAGAGMGTGCAAGTTTGTGTGAGAGACCATTTCACTTTCTCATACAAGTGAAATGAGGAGGAYTGAGCCTGTCCTTAAGTTTAATGATGAGCAGAACMTTGGTGTTCGGTTTTAATCTGCTTGCTTTCCTTTTTCTCTTCTTTTCCTCTACTTCTCTCTCCTATTGCTGTGTGCAGACTTAGATTTAAAGCTTACCCTGATTGTTGTGGAAGGTTTTAATATCTAAGATTTTAAGTTTTAATATCTTTTCATGTCAACAAAAAGAGGCTCTTAACCCAGAATTCCTATTTGGAGCAGTATCAGCAAAGACTAAAGGGTTGCTGTTAGTCCTGGCCTACCAGGGGAGGGGTGGGCGGCTTTTTCTCCTGGGAATAAAAAAAGAGGTGCTGGGCAGCCATTAGCTTGGAGATCCCACCCAGAGCAGGATTATCAAAAAATGAGTGAAGTTCATGGTAGGAGATGGATGTATCATGTCTGGGAGGAGATTGCTGAATCATACATTGCCACCCCATAATCATCAAACCCTGAGTTATCATGGAAGGGTCTATTTAGCACAGACACATTTGAGATTGACAGTCATATACATCTGATCATTATTGTTAACAGCTCCTGCCCAGGTCACCATCATGTGTGGCTGGGCAAGCCCTTCTTTTAATCCTTGTAGCTTTGGATCCACCTCTAAAAGAGAAGCTGTGAGTTGGTGTATTTTTGGACACAACTGGGAAATTCTGCCTTTTAGGCATGAGGACTCAGCCATGTTCTCATCAAGKCCAACTGACATACTTTACAAGGCTTTGGTTATCCCTGCAACTTTTTGGTTACAAGTTCAGTCACAGTTGTGTTGTTCACCCTTTGGTGACTGATGATTGATTCAAGTTCTTTTAGAAACCACTGCATGAGGAAAATTAAATCCCTTTCGAAAACTGCCCTCTTTCTTGGATTATTTCTTTGAACTACTCCAAAACAGCATACCATATWGGGCTGAGGGGAGATGATCTAAGGGGAAAAAATGGTGTCAGGAAGAACTTCAAGAAGTGATTCTTTGGTTGTCAATARGTGCAGAAACAACACCAATGTGAGCTACTTCTGTATGATTAGAAGTTGGCAAGGGGTAATACAACTCTTTTTTTCACCCATCTCTGTATCCCAATAAAAATATTGACTGCTACRTGGGCAGTCGTTCTGAACTGTGAAGTCTGTGCTTACAAATTAATGTTGCTTGGAGTTCAGCATTTCCTGGCTTGATGGATCTTTTTTATTATATTTCCAGTCCTGAGCACTGAAGTAAACACTAAAGTTGAAATTTACTGGAGAAGACATCAGTGATTCCCAAGGAAATTCAGATTCTCTGATTCTCTCTGGGTAACAGTAAGCAGGGCAAAACTAGTAAATTTTAAGCTCTAGTCTCTGTTCATTCCTTCTTTAGGRATCTGATATAGTATCTCTGCAAGTAGATGAGGTTGGTTTGCCCTATGTATATGGAATCATATTGTCTTTAATTTACCCAGGAATATACCAGTGATGGCTTTCCTGCCAAGTCAAAGAATCACTACACTATAAGTATAAATTCTGTCAAATCTTTTCCTGCAATCTGATTCACAGGCAGTGGTGAATGTGTTTTARAGAAAGAAGAGAGGATAATTCCAGCAGATGGAGTGGAATATTACAGATATTATACCAAATCACACCTAGAAAGTGGTATTCAATTCTAATTATTTGCACTTACAAAAGACCTGAAAAAAAAAATCAGAAAGGTGCAGAAAATGATTATACTAATCAGAGGTCTGAGAGGAAAATTGCACAAAGTTAAAGAAACAATTGTAATAAATAGCGTGAGGCTACTGAGAATTGGGATCCCCCTAAATACCTCCTGATTCAATCATTATAGTTTCTGATCCTTTAATTCTTACCTCTTTTCCAGCCTATAGAGACAAAGTWGATATTTTTAGTTTGGTCTGCCAGGTGCTTGGTCTTTTTAGAGCAACTCAGTGAATGACTGAGGAGAAGGAAGCATTATAAGGCATATTTCATACATGAGGTCTGCCCAAATATATCAAATATGAAATGTTTTAGAATTTTTCTTGGTATGCGCTAATCTTTAATGACTTCTCGGACAATGATTTCCACAGTCATACAGCATGKTAAATGAAAAAGAGCTCTTTGGATATTATTTAGCAATTTGCTACAGTTAAATATCTTTGAAGATTCTGTTTGTGTTACAAGGACAGGGAAGTAGACATTCAAACCATGCTCCTATTCAAACCATCTTCCTATTCATTATTTTCCATACTCTGCTTTCCTCAACTGCCCTCATTCCACTGTTTTACTAGAGCAAAATATTGAACAAGCAATACAGTCTATGGATAAAAACATCTCCAGGTCCACACGGAACTGTTAATTGACCAAAATTGCTGAATTCTTTCTGTGCATGCATTATTACCTCATGTTCACTCAGTGTTCCATCTGGCTGATCCAATCAATCATTGCTTATTTAATTGCAAAATGGAAAAATCATGAGTTTGTCAAGTGTATGAAATACAAGGCATAGAGCATTTTGTAAAATATTCTGTATTAAGAATAAGCATAGTTTCTCATGTATTGAATCATTTAAGCTTCCATCTTTTTTTCAAAAGTCTAAAACTGAAGCACTTTAATTCTGCTGCCTGACCATTCTGCCACTAAATTGTGTCTGTATACATGCCTTCAGCTAAAACTTTAGAATTTCTAGAAGTGTCTCTTTTAGAAATTCCTGTTGAAAAGGCTTAATTTCTGGWTCAAAAACATACAATTTCATATTTGTTTCCTTTCAGTTCAACCATTGGTTTCGCCTAAAAAACAAAACACACAGCAAAACGTAACTGAAAAGAAAAAAAATCAGCATGTAATGCTGAATAGCAGGTATTCCCTGAACACCTACATAACAAATAAGTAAATAGAAAGAGCTGCTTTTCTGTACTCTTTGCTTATTTCATGCTTCCTTTAATTGCTTTGATATTTTTAATGTTCCTTCAGAAGTAATAGTTTGTAATTACTCTACGTTACTGAAGTGATTAAGGCAAAGAACTATTGATTTCCAAATCAGACATGCCAGATTTGCAGGGTGCTTTGAACTCAAATGTATTACAGAGGTCTATCCTTTAGGCTCCTGCATGTCATTTTACTTSTGATCAGTACTACACTATCCTGTAGACTTTTTGCCCCAGGATCAGTGATTTTCCAATTCTGGAATAGTCAAAGAGGTA
Organism: Alauda arvensis; assembly: GCA_902810485.1. Taxonomy (NCBI): domain Eukaryota; kingdom Metazoa; phylum Chordata; class Aves; order Passeriformes; family Alaudidae; genus Alauda; species Alauda arvensis. Next base: position 194,111 of record CADDXX010000202.1, on the reverse strand, counting down.
GTATTCATATGTTTCAATACCCTGGGGAAATCCACTAGTCAGTGGCTACTGAAATCACCACTCCTTGAATTCAATTCTCATTCATTTTTTCATATAGCTGTTAGTTCTCCACTTTGATCCACACTCCTTTTTGCAGCAAGATATCTGATGTGGGAACTGATGATTTCATTGTTTGCGATAGGCTTGAGGTTTGTTTCATTTAGAACCAACATTTTGAATACAAGTCCTTCCTGAACTAAGGAGTCCAGACCTGGGTATAGAAGTCAACCTGYGGCCTCACCAGTGCCATATACAACAGAAGAATCACTTCYCTGGTCCTGCTGGCCACATAATTTCAGCTATAGRCCAGGATGCCATTGGCCTTCTCAGCTACYTAGGMACACACTGGCTCATGGTCAGCTGCTGCTGACCAGCACYCCAGTCCTCACTCTTCTGCTGGACCACTTTCCAGAGAACTCTTTCCCCAGCCTTTATCTCTGCATGGGATTTTTGTGACCCTAAGGCAGGAGCTGGCATCTGGCCTTATTGAACCTCTCACCTTTGGCCTYGGCCCATTGATCCAGCCTGTCCAGATCCCTCTGCAGAGCCTTCCTGCCCWCCAGCAGATATGTACTCTCCCCMRATTTGATGTCRTCCACAAATTTGTTAATGGTAGACTCAATCCCCTAATTCAGACCATGGTGAAAGATATTAAACACAATTAGACCAACWCTGATCCCTGGGGAGCACCACAAGTGACTAGCCACCAACAGGATGCAGCACCACTCATCTCCACTGTCTGGACCAAGCTGTGCAGCCAGTTCTTGACCCAGTGAAGAGTGCACCTGTCCAAGCCATAGGCTGCCAGCTTTCCCAGGAGAATGCTGTCAGGAGACAGTGTCAAAGGCTTAGCTGAAGTCAAGGTAGACAGCATGCAAAGACTTTCCCACATTCATTAGGCAGGTGAACTAGTTGTAAAAAGAGTTGGACTCAATGATATTTGTGGGTCCCTTACAACTCACAATATTCTGTGAAATAATAGTTTTTAAARAAAGTAAAGGGAGATCAGGGAGTTGGTCAGATAGGACCTGTTCTTCCTAAACACCTGCTGCCTGGCCCTGATCTGCTGGTTGACATATGCCACGTGACCACACTCAAGATGATCTSCCCCAAAACATTCTCAGGCACCAAGGTCAAGCTGAGATGTGTGCAGCCCCCCTGGAATCCTCCTCATGGCCCTTCTTGTGGATTCGTGTCACATTGGCCAACCAGCCCTATTGTCTGAGACCTCCCCAGTTATCCAGGAATATGAKGGAGAGTGGTTTAGTGAAGCACAAGTCTTGCACTGTATTTCACCATAGAGATAATGTTACCAGGTAAGCATTGCTTCCATTATTCTCTCAAATCTGACCACTGAATCCTTTCAATATAGTCATACTAATTTGCTTTTACTCTCAATTATGAGTTAAAGCAGGCACAATACAGAAAAAAAACTGCAGCTGGTCTCCTGTATAAAGTAAACAACTGAGAGTAAACTATGTGCCAAAATCCCACAGAGTGGGAATAATAAATATCAGAGTAAAATGTACTATGTTAAATTTAAACCCTAATACCATAGACATCATACCCACATCAGAATGGCTTAGTTTTATTTTTACAGCAATGCCACTTATTTTTCTGTGTCATGGAAAAACTGAATTCTGTGGCAAATGGTACATTCTCAGGGAATTTGCAGCATCAGAATGAATCTCCCAGAGAGTAATTTGGAAAATATCCATGAAGAACCTTCTCTCTTGCATTTGTCACTGCTTAAATATTCTTTTTCTGTTTAATTCTATTATGGATGTTTTCCAAATTCAAAAGACTGGCTATGGGATTTGTGTATACTCCTTCTAATTTGAACCACAGTACCTGTGATTTTTRATKCTTAGAGACAGTAAAGATGGAAAACCTAAGTAGGAAAAAACTAAAGAAAAAGAAGTACAGGTCTGTACAAAGTTTGTACTAAGTAATCACAAACTGGGCCTTAAACTGACTAGGAGTCTTGCCTAGTCCTAATCCCTTGAGCTATGAGGCACAGCCATCAAGCTTATCTCACTAGTCCTTTTCTGGCCGGATGACATCACAGTCATACACTGGAAAGTTCTCCAAGCACAGTGCCRTGGTTTTGCAGGAGCTACAGCATCAGTGGCAACAGCTTCCCCAACACAGTAGCAACACCAGGATACTTACCTGATTCACTTGTTCCTGATCAATAGGCACAGGAACTTCCCTTCACAAACCAACCCTCTCAAAACCTTTACCMAAAACTGCCCTCACCAGGTTTTCCGTCCGTGTGCTGCAGGAGATTGTTGTTCATTTTCACACTGACCACTGGGACGCTGTGCACACTCCTACACCTCTTGCACAAGGCACAGAAAATTGTGCCTCATCCCCCATCCACAACATAAGATATGCTAAGTGASGGTATAAGAGAAACAGCTAGAGAATCATTCATCACTGATTTTCAGAGGTTCTTTCATCAAGTGATWCATTGACTAGAAGGAAAAAAAATAGATTCATCTGCATGGCAAAAACACAACCCGCCAAAAAACCAGTCACTGTCTGAAAAACAATGGCTATTGTTTTCACATTGCCTTTGACATTCATTCTTGGATCAGATKCTGGAAAACTTAAAGAAGTTTAACTTATGCTAAGATTTCCTCACTATCAACACAGTGTGAAACTGTGTGCTCTGCTGCAATACACAGCATGGCACCAGGTTTCTGCTCATCAGAGTTCATCCCAGTCCCTTGCTCCATTGATCCAAACTAAGAAGTAGAGGACATGCATACATCACCTGAAATACAACCATCATGTGCTTACCAATTCATTTACATTTAATTTTAGAGTTTTATCAGCAAGCCTAAGTTCTCTCCACAGAGGTATTCCTGACTATATTTGTGCCTTTGCTGAAAAGAGATTTTTCAGTGGAGTCAGATTTGCTCACCACATATGATGAAACTGTGAATACGAATGACACACAAAATTATATAGCATTCATTTGAAAACCTAGGTCTGAACTCATGGACTATTGTATGCATTTTTGTAGGGTAGAATAGCCTAGAATCCTTTCTATTACACAATAACTTTTTGAGCATTTATCTTCATTGCATGGCTTCTGACTAGACTGGGGTTTTTGTTCTGTTTGTTTTTGTGTGCTTGGGGTTTTATTTGTCAAAAACATTGGTGCACACAATGTTATTGGCTGCTGTCTGAAATTACAGGGCTAGCATTCCCAGTCACCATTGCTCTCTTGTGCTCACTGTGATGCCAGTGAAGATCTGTTTTTCCTTACAGTCACTGATGAGTGGTGAGGTGGAGGAACACACAGGCAAATCAGGTAACCCAAGAGCACCAAGAAGTATTTGGAAAACACTGTCCATATGGTTTCATAAGGCACCATATTCCTTTAAGAGTTGTTAGACCAGATGTGTCTGTCTGTTCAGTCAGAAATCAGTGATGATATTCCTCCAAGTGGCCAGGCCAGGGAGGAATATCAGGAAGGCTGCTGGTTTCCTGCCTGGTTATAGTGTCCTTGGAAGGGGAAAAGATTTGGCTTGGGGAATATTGTGGATTCCCTTAGTGTAACTGCAGGGAATACTACCTGTAACTAACAGGTCTGGGAGAAGCTCAGTRAGAGCCTCTCCCCTTGGAAGCTCTGCTTGGTATGAGTTCAGCTGCAGTTGCACACACTATGTTTTCTTCCTCAGTAAACCAGATGAGACCTTATTATCCTGTACCAAGTACATCTAATACTATAGAACTACAAGAAAACCTGTCTTTTCCTTCTCTTGGACTTCACTTACAGGTTAATCTATCATTTCCTAACCTGTTTGGTCTCAAGTCACTCCACAGAGATCTAATACAAACATATCACTGGCTCTTGAAGAGCTTTGCTTCTGCTCTCCATGCACAAGCTTTGCCAGTACAGCAATCCAGGTGCATGGGAAATTGTGGAAGCTTATGTCACAGCTTCCTTTTTCCTCTACTGTTCAGAGATGSTTTTCTCTTTCACTGCTTGATCTTGCCTTGCTTGGAAGGGAAATCCCAATTTTGGAGAAGCTGGCTTACTCTTCATTATAACTATTTTAATGCTTGCACCTTTCAAAACAGAACTATAAACCTAACTGTGTGAATGGATTGCAACAAACCTAGTTTTTTAACAGATTCACATGAATAGCASATTTTTCTGAGCTTTTTGGCCCATCCTGAACTTCAGCAGTCTGATGGCTACGTACTCTTTTCCCCAACCCAAAACAGCTGCAGCTTACATGAAGCTATTCTATTGCTGAGTAATGAAAAAAGACATTCAGACTTCTGTTATTCATGTCATAGCTGGGGCTGCTGTAAAGAGTCGTAAGCAGCTACCCAGATTTGCTTTCACAGAACCAGATGCTTTGGTTTCTTTCCTCCTCGCATGAGTATGGAGGCCTCTTTATTCTCTTTCTGGTGTGATCAAGGGATCTAAATGAATCCACATACTGCTCTTTATAAGGCACTGAGAGAGGGTTATTAGGCTAATAGCCTAGACTGGCTGCCAAACACAAACAAAACCCATCCCCCTGTATRGCAGTCAGCTGCCAGTCTTCAAGGGGCTTTCATGGTGTTCTTTCAACTATGTGTAAATTATCCATTCTGCAAAATGGACTGTTCTCCTGAAGGATTAGGCAGCTTATCATTACCACATAATTTCCTCTAAGAAGAGCTGGCTAGCTGTTCCTTTTCATGTCATTAATGAGTTACTTGAGCCAAAAAGCTTAACTTGTAACTATGATTGCATGAAAAAGGCTTTGAGAAGATTCCCCTGATCTTCTCTAATAAGAAAATAAGACTGGACTCAAAATGAACTTTGACCAGGAAGGACATCTTTAACATCTGCCACAAATGCATTTCAGGCAGATTTCTGTGGTGTGATATTTATTGTGTATGAGGTGTTCAATCATGTCTTTTGATGTCCACAAAAGCCTAGATACTGATTTGTGTTTAAGAGTGAACTGTGACTACCACTTTATTCTCAGCATATTGTCATTTACCTTTCTGAGGTGAGAGTACACAGTTTCTTTTGATTGCCAGAGTTTAACTCGGAAAAATAAAATCCACTGGAGCTCTATGATGATTAATGCAGGTGAATAATACCAAAATAGTGTAGCACAACTTATTGATACTTGTGAATTAATTATGATTGCTTTATACACTTTTTCTGGGAACATATTCGTGTAACCACATTTAGTCGTTATCAAGACTTGGAGAAATCTGAAGGTTTGTAGGTTTAAATTCTCTTAAACACCAATTTTGTAAAACCTCCGTACTTATCAATATTGTGTCACCCCTTCTCCATAAAAGACATATATTATGGAGGAAAAACCTGAAAGATGGTCTTAGACAATTGCTTTTACTTGAATAACTTAGATTAATTTAAAAGCAAAAAACAACAGCATTTTAACCACAGAATTAGTGAGAAAACTTGAGRCATCAGTTGCAATTCATGACAATTCTAGATATTAATGAAATTTAGWCATGGCCTAAACTGTGCAGAATTCCCAAATTTTTGTGAAACAGCTTTGATATTATGTTCATTACTGCATCTGGTCCACATCCATAGCTGCTTGTGCAGCTTTGGTACAGTAGCCACTTTTCTAACTGACTATTTTAAGCCTTCATTATCTACTTAACCAGAGATGGAGTACATAAAAATTCTGTTCTTTCTTTTTTCATCAAAAGAATACAAAGCAAAAACAGGTGCCATTGTGCTGGCATTAGGCTGGGTTGAGCTATTTTTTTACCTAGGAGTCTGGTTTTGAAGGGACAGTTCACAAAAATTTAGTACAAATTAATGACTATTCCATAGCATGCATGAGAAGATGCTTTCATATCTAGGTACCCCTTAGAGTGCTAAAAGATCAAAATAGAGTGGCAATGAGAAGCACCCATGGAGATCAGCATGTTCAAACTGATGTGAGAAATGATGCTCACTTTTAAAATTTCACTGGATTATTAAACCTTATCAAAATACAGCAAAAGAATGAATAAGAAGAAAGAGCAGAACTGGGAGCACAGAACTAAACAGCCATGTGCTAATCTACAAAATGGCTGTGTTGCCTTTTATACTCCTGGTGTTACATCAGCCAACCTTGGCGCCTCCCAAAGCCTGTCAGTCAACTCCTCTTCACCATTCATTGGTGGARATCACTTTCTTACCATTTGATTGGAGGTCGGGTGTTGCCATGCCACGCCTCCTAGGAACAAGCCAGTCCTCCCCAAATGCCCTCACTACCAAGGCCATCAYATGACAGCAACACAAGGGGGAGAGGAAAGGGGGCTATGGGAGGGCATATCACAATAACATAACTGTACATCCACGGAACTTCTCTTAACATACACATAATATTCATTCCTTACTTGTGAGAGCCAAACATTGCATTGGTCATCTATAACACCTACATGAACAAGCATTTGGGAACTTTTGTGGAGACAAAGAAAGAATAACAGAGGTCCTTTGGCATTTTAAAGATGATCAAAACTCTCATTTATTGTATAAATACAGATTGACTTATCTGTTACCACTGAAAAGTTTTCTAAACTACCTTGACATTTGTCTCTCAAGAATATGCATGGGAAAGTGAGATATAGCGTGAGCACTACTGTGGCTTTCTTTTTGAATATATTTCATGTTTGGCCAAGAAACTCAACCGCTCCTGCCACTTGATGCCTTTTCTAGAGCCAGAATCTCTCTAACATCACAAATTCTTTGAGTGGATGAGTATATATTTGGAGTTAAAGGAATCAAAGGTGTTTATAGCAACAACCATAGGCTTGTACAGCTGTATTGTAATTAGAAATAAGTCAATACAGTTTATTGACAAAAGACTGAACTTGAATCCAGGAAGAAAAAGRACTGGTAGAGGTGATAGCTTCTGTTAGTCTCATCCATATTTTATCTCATCCAGGTGAAATGGCACTAGTTTGTCCTTCTTTTATACTTAACAGTCCTCCATATTTCCTTCTACTTTTCCCTTCTCTCCCGGCAATTATTGCAAAATAGGACAAGCCTGTCTCCTCTGAACAAGACAGTGATCAAGCCACCTGATGATGTAAGAATCTCATCCTGGCAGTTTCATTCTGTTGCACAGAAATCATGATACTAACCCCAGGCCTTAGTATTTGGACAAATTCTGACATTTCTACCTGTGGAGTTTCTAAATTCTTTCATATTCAATTAATGTAATTTTAGTGTAGGGAAAAAAATTACAGGGCCAGTCAAATTCTAMATGGTTACTGTTGCTGCCTCCACTGAATTTTCCAAGATTTAAAGATCACCTCTCCTGAGCAGCCCTCCACTGCAGAGAAAAAGCAYCCACAATACACACTTGGACACTGATGGCAAACTCCCAGTACACAAGGACATGGTCCATTCGAGAGATTTACCAGCCTTCTGAAGATCAAGTCAATGCTAGAAACATAAGAACCACTTGGGTAATAAATGTTTGCAATGTCACAGACAGATTTCTTTGGTTTTGTAAGCTCTGCAGTACTTGAGATGTTCAGACTTACAATTCCTTTAGTTTGTTTATTTTTATACCTTTTTGCTAGACTCAACACAACAAAAGGAGTTCTGCTTTTATGATTTTCAAGTTTTTCCATGTTATGCCCTGGTCTGATGAGGTGGTTTCAGGGGAGGTTGTTTGATTCACTCTGGACAGTGCACAGGAGAAACAACAACATTATCAGACTGTTCAGTGGCAAATTTATATTGCAAACTTTAGAACATTAAGATAGAAAAAGATAATTGGCATATTTAAAACAACATCCAAACAGAGGAAGGCATTTCAGAAATTTCTACTTAGCAGACTTTAACTTGGCCAACTTTAACCTATCTGGACACAAGGCACTAACTGACATATTGACCTGGATTTTTCAAGTCTGACATACAATGTGTTTGAGAAGAAGTTAGGAGAAGAAAGAGAGAAAGAAAGAGAGAAAGAAAGAGAGAGGAAGAATAAGAGTAGAAAGACGTAACCCCCAGCTATCTCAGCTAAGAGACCTGATTGTTCCAATTTCAATGTCCTCTGGTTGAAGTGATGGTCATAGTCTGGACCTGTCAGGGGCAGGGGAAGCCCATGAAACAGAGTTCAGTGGGTTAATATACCTTCAGTTTTATGGGAACACCCAGGCACCTTCTAAGACATGGCAGCTGCCTCTCACATTGTTTGAAGCMTTAACCATTAACATTTCAGTCTCTCACACCCAACTCAGAAGTAAAATTTGAAAAAAAATGCATGGAATTCTATCCTGCAGACTCAACCCCCTCTCAAATCAAAGATAAGGGGATTCCAGTAAAATTTGAGAATTTCAGTCAATTTACATGTTGATTCATTCAATAATTTACATGTTGATTCTTGATTTTGAACTTCATGATTCTTTTTTTATACAGATCATAAAGCTAACTGTCCATTTCTGATACTGAGTTAAATAACATTATTTTTATGTAATTCATTCTTAAACTTCCATCTAGAAAGTGTCAGCTAAATGCTGGAAGGCCTCTAAAGGCTCTGCTGCAGGGAGCTGAGAGACATCATTCACTGTCCATGAAGCCTTTTGGTTTATAGAGAATTAGGCCTTATTTTTATCTATCTCAGCAGTCCGTCATATGCTGACATGATTTTCTAGGTTGYATTTTCAGCATTCTAATATTGCCTGCTAACGTCTCTCTACTTGTTTGAAATTTTAACTATTGCTTCAGAGAATCAGAGCTAAACAGATGCAGGGAATATTTAATAACAGCCTCTTAATTCTTCAAAGCCAGGATTTCTGCAGGACTACAGTGAAACAGAAGTGTCTAGTATGCATTTTCACATTCTTGATTTAAATGGATGTTTGTTGCATGAATTATGTTCTTTACATTGTGATGCGGTGCATYTTTGATATATATTCATTTTTTCTGRTAMTCCTGTGCATTCTTGAAAGCAATTTACACCTGTACAAGAAAGAGACAAAGCAAAGCACACTGCCTGATAATGTATTTCAGGTGGGTTACATGGCTACATAATATGCTAAATTCAGCAAGTAAAAAGCTTACTATGTTGCATCAGTAAGAAGGCTGATATCAGATGAACTGAGTGACAGTAAGTGCTGCCCAGTCTRGCTGATGTGAAAGGCAAATTCCTAATTTCCCTGCCAGAAAAGCACAAACCATTAAGTAAGAAAGAGAAATAATAAAGCATGGGTCTTGCCATGTTATCCCAAATTGCTGTATTCTCTGTCCTCATGAATTTTGACTGAAACTGTACTGTAGATTAAAAGCCTTTAGCCTAGAGAAGGAATAATACTTACCTGTAGGGAAACAGGGTAAGAACACATAATTGTAGCCCTAGGAACTCTGACTAAGAACATCTTGGAACAACAGTATAAGCTGTTCAAGCACAACAACCATTTTTTAAATTCAGAGTGTGTCTGAGACATTTTTATGGATTTACTATTTTGCTTAGTATTGAAATCTATCACTGTTCACTAAACCACAAAACAGAGCATCACTCCATCTGTTCCTGCACAATTTCTTCTAAAAGCAGATCAGCCTTTGTTCAAGTTTGATATTTTTTTCCTACAAATATCTTCTATTTCCCATTACATTATGTTTCTGTAAAAAAGCTTTGGGGTTTTTTTATAATTAATATTGCTTATCCGGTTCCTTTTCCTCTTGCCTTGTGAATAAAATGAAAAAGTAGGAAATTTCTATATTTGTATTACTTTTACAATAATTTGATAACATATTTTTGTAGAGCAGTGCTTTTAAGTGACTGGGACTTGCTAAAATATCTAAGAATAACAAAGACTAAAATTAATTTGTGAAATTTTGTATTAAACCATCACAACTCACAACTCTGCTTTAAATCTTTGAGATAACCAGAGATTCTATTTTATGCATACCAGGGAAAGGGATGATAGAAATAATAGAATGATGCTTTACAAAATGTAATTTGTCCAATTATGTCCAATTTATCCTACTCTTAGCCAACAGAAGTATAAAAAATACAAAAAAAAGATGTATCTAGATGCTGTTGTTGGAATTTCCTTTCATTATAGAAATAAGAAAAAAATAAACTTTTTTGAAAAGTCTTACCATGTTTTCTTTAAGTCCTGTCAAAAATGAAATTTTACTGTGACATAAAAGTAAGAATAGTAAAGGAATTTGAGACACAAATTTGACAGAATTAGAGAAAACAAAACACATTGCATGCCACAGAGGAAAATGTCCTTTAGCAAGGTCTTCAAAATGCTGGAGTCTTTCTCCAAAGTTGCATCACCTATTTCTATCCAGAAAAACTGGAATTACAGATATTTTATCTGTTTCTATATCTTGATTGAACAAACACTGTGTTTACTTCCAGTCCCATTTCTGATTTTCATAAGGGTGACTGTGCATCTGTTCTGGGAGAGGCACATCCATCCCAGCTTGGGTCTGAGCTGGGCAAATGGGCTCCAGTTCCAGTTTTAACAAGGTTTTACTCTGTCGTTCAGAGACAGATCCTGTAAGTGCCTCATTAACTTTTTGCTTTCATTCAGTCACTGTCATTAACAGGGTGTTTTCAAAGCTACCAAGGTACCTCAAACAGAATTGCAAGTTACTGTTCACTGAAGTGCCTGCTTATCAGTTCAGCTGAGGCAGTCGCCTCAAAATCTTCACTCACCAGTTCTGCAAGATGACACTTTTCCACTGCATTAAAATGATAAATCAGCATGTGAGCAATTTTCTCTTGATATGGAAGTGCAGCAGGAATGAAAACTCTGCTATAAATAATGCTAAGGAATACACACAAATATTGCACATAAAGAAGACATGTTTTGATCAAGAAAACAATGCCTTTAAATGAGGCCATTTGCTTATGTTTACTTAGCAACCATGATATTATATAAATCATTTACTCTGCATTGTTCTTCCTTAGACAATCTCCTWTSTCTATCYCTCTCCTTCCTCCAAAGCAAYGTAAGTTTTACTATGATATACCAACTCCTTTGATAACCAACTGAGGCAACTGAGTGGACAGATGATGAGCTGACGATCTTGATAAAATTTTAAAATGACAGGCATCTGTGACACAACTACACACTTAGATATATCTATGTATTTATATGCAACTGCACTTTAACAGTAGGCAGAGAATGATCACAGCATTGCTTTCTGAACACCTATATTTGCAAATTGCACTCAATGTGTACTGTAAGCACAAAACACCCAAACAGCATTCATAGTTACTGGTATTGGGAAAACTGTTTGTTCTAGAAATATACAGAAAAACAAAATCATACAAAGACTAAGCTATTGTTTTAAATGCAATATGTTTTACGGTCATTTAAACAACCTCATGGAGTTTTCATTGACTTTAGTTTGAACTATGATAACCAACTTCTGAGGGAAGTGGCAAAGCTCACCAACATGACTTTCAAGTGAATCACTGAGCTGGTAATGGTTGGATATAAGAATCAGTAATTTCCACAGCAGATCTTACTTCATGACAAGCAAGGTATGTAAATGAATTTACAACACCTTCATAAACTGAAATTTATATTTCTATTACCCGTGAGATTAATGCATTRATATTCACATTGTGTCTTTCCTTCTTCATTATTTTTCTTTAAGGGATGAGTTATTTTTCTATCCAAAAAGTGCAGATGCAGAGATGGACAGTTTTTAAAGGCCTTGAAAAGCCTTCCTCTTTGCAGTTTTATCTCTACATATGCTTAAGCATTTGGGCTTTGCTGACTTGGGTACAGTCCTGCAGCAGAAAAATGAGCCTGAAATAAATTCATTAGCCATTATGAACATTCTTTTTCCTTACAACATTTCTAATTAGACATCTAAATGAATTAGACATTCATTTATTTACTAATTCAATGGATTTCAACCAGTGTATCTTTGATGTTAAGAATGAAACAGACACAGGGATTCTTAAAAAGTAACTAAGGAAATAGACTGTTGCTGATCGGCCTGTTCACTGTAGAAGGATGCACATCATTACCAGAAGGCAGAAAAAGACTTTGGAAACTACCCATCTAAGCTGATAAAATTTTGTTATTGTGAATAGAGTGTTTCCTTTAAGCATGATTAATGTTCCACAAGATGAGCCATCACATTCCTCACTTAGTGACACCGTGTTAGGTATGTCTCAGTGAGTTCATTACTGAAATCCTAAAAACACCTGGAAAAGGTGAGTACATTTAAGTGAAGATTGGACTCTGCTGGTCTCAACAGGAAGAGGTTGCTGAACTTTGAACAGATWGGATTTTGAAGAGATGCAATTAAGAAACCAATTGCATGTAATGAATGATAGCACAGGATTAACAACTTAAATGTAAATTCTAGCTTTTATGMCTGGCAAAGTTCCTATTCTTCATTTCTCCAAGATGGACTTGTCTCAGACAGGATATGGCTATAAGCACTCATTACAATTTTTGATGAATTTGAAAACCATCAGCTGAAGGTCCTCCACTGTCACACTCCAGTATTCATTGGATTTGAATGAAAGCTCCAGAATAGATAATAWTAAACTATTTGACAAGTGTTCCTTCTAGGGGACTTACTATTGCATTTGTCTTAATTATTAATATAAAAACCCTATAGAAGTAGAATACATCTTTTATTAAGACTAACTGTAAGAAATCTGAGAATTCCTCAGCAGCTTCATATCATCTTTGGAAAATAGATAGTAAAATGAAAATATTTTTTTTTAAATATACCTGTCCTCTGCCACCAGAACTATCATRTCGTTTCCGTGTAATGCAAAGAGTTTTTTAATAAAAAGACAAATGTACATGGGRTTTTGAGAATGGAGGTCAAGAGGACMACATRGAGGAATCTGGGTGTGTCCTTGTCCTTCTTCTTCTTGTCCTCCGTCTTCTGCTCTGATGGTGGCACTTCTGGATTTGATTAGGTTAGAAAAGCACTGTCTAACATAGGTCATAGGTACTGGTAATTAAYTGTAAACATGGAACACGTAGTACTCAGTATAAAGAGTTAACACTGCCCTTGGAGGAGGTCAGATCTGGCACCCTGAGCTGCTGCAAGGACCTTCGCAGGGCAGAAAGGAATGCAATAGATAAGAAAAGAATAAACAGCCTTGAACAACAGAGACAAGCACTCAGGACTTCTTTTTTGGCATGGGGCTGGAGAAAAAAAGGCTTTTTCTGATAATCTCAAGAGTCAAATTCAACCCAGAAACCCGAGATAGTGCCTCTCTCCAAAGACCTTCCAAGTTGTTCTAAGTACTTCAATACAAAAGGGTCAGAATGCTAAATGAGGCTTTACCTGAAATCTGTTTATATCAGAAAAGCTCTATTTTTGAGATGTGGGGTTTATATCTGAAAATTGACATGAGCAACCTATCTGTAGTTGCAGAAAAGTCTGATATGAAAAGTTTAGCATGRTGAAACTATGTTAATTCAGTACCAACAAACAATTCCCTTTTACATGTAACACAGGGTTAGAGTTCTCTACATTTTGTATGTAGATGTGAATTCCAGATTTTCAGGCTGATCGAGATCTGAATTTTACTTTTTTTTTTTTTCAGTGAAAAAGGATGAAAATTTTTATCAGTATTAATATAGCATATAAGGTACAACTGTAAAACCAAGGTGTACCCTCATCTTTCTTTTCTGGTGTGCTTGCCCCTCACATAGTCATGAAGTGACTGGTTTTGTAGAACTAGGTATTCATGTATATTTGCAAACTAGCTGCTGTTCATTTGAACAAATGTTTGTTTGCTGAAAGAGGAGCTACAGCTGACCAAAAGACGCATTACATTGAGAAAAAGTACACAGAAAATATAAAAGTGAAAATATCAATCTTTCTTAAGGTGAGAACATCTTTTGATGGCCTGAATATAGATTCATATATAATTGTATATATAACAATCTTTTCTAAGCACTGAAATTTAGTTTAACCTCACATTAATGAGGATATGCTAAGTAATATCAGCTGTGAATCCACACTGAAAATCTGAGTTGAAGAAAGCAGAAAATGACCTTTTTGAACCTGGAAGGTGAGGGTGAAAATGAAGCTGCTTTCRTGTAGGAGAATTGGCAGCTTAACCTTCTGCTGCTGGGCCTGTGAATTTTTGCCTTAGGCTAGAAGAGCACAAGATGAGCAGTTTCTTCTTAGAAGGCTGAAAATAAATTGTTACAAAATCCAGTAGGTCTGTACTGACTTCACTATTTCCTCTGTTTCTTCAGCTCCTTGTCTCAAGACCTCTCCTTGTTATGGAAGAGATACACAAATTGGTGTACTTACCTAGAATAACTTTTGCAAGAAATTAATCTTATACAAGAAAACAATTTTAATAAACATGAAAAATGCTTACCAGGTTTTTCTGCAGACTTCCAAACTAAACACTTGTCCCCTCTCACTGAAAGACTGAAATAATACTAGCTCAAAGAGGTGATAAAAATCTTTTTAAGGAAAACCAACTATTACTGTATTATTTTCTTAATTCAGGGTTCTTAGGCCGTGTCTCCTAACAGAATAGTTAACATATTTATCTGTTTTAAACTTATTCTATGAATTGCAAAACTTTCATCTCCTCCATTATTCTTTTGGTTTACAACTTACAAAGGATCTCAGCATTTGAATCTGCAAAATCTTTTCTGAGAAACTAGATGCTGTCTCAGATAATATTGTGTCATTATGCAGGGATGAATTCTGTCTCTTTGTATCTCATGGTTACTTTGCATGGGCTTTTGCTACTGCTTCACTTAAACCACTCTTTCTAAACACTATTTTCTTCTTATTAGAAGAAAAATTYGATTTCTTAAGAATCTAATTTTCTACCCACACAACAGGAAGATGAATGTCTGTCTTAACACGAAGGACACTTAAGGGTTAAAATAACTTTGAAGTTCTGTTCTGTARTGTTAAAGGTTTTATCTTGAAGAATAAAAATTTGAAACACATGGGAATACACTGGAGTCTTATGAGCAGACTTATGGAGTCTTCCAGCAGTGAGCTGGAAAATGTTTTTTGTTTCCTGAGCRTTGTCCTTTCCAATGTGTTAAAACTCTCCTAATAGAACAAGAAAATGCAGTTGCCTGTTTATGAGATACATTGAGCTGTTATTGTCAAAAATGTTTATACTCATTACTGGGTTGGGTACAGCTTATTTCCCGTCTACATTTGTAGATTTGGCTCGCAAATTGTCACACAAGGTTGTCAGTCTTTCCCATGGACTGAAATCAAAGGCACTGGTACTTTTGACTCTGTGCCAAGGTTCTTGGACCCCTTGCCAGAGTCTCAGAACACCCAGAGGAATGTCCTGAGTTCCGACAGCACTACACGTCAACAGTACACAAGGGTGTTTGGGTTGCGCTTTGCTCCAAGAATAGTCATGGTTATGGGATAAGTTATCAGTTTCCTAAGGTCCCTGGGAGTGAAAGTGCCTATTTACTTGGATGAGATCTTGATTGCTTCAGAGTTGTAAGTGTGTCCAAAGCTCCCCATTTCTGCAGCAGTCCAAGTGTTTAGAATCCTAAAGACTTTATTAAGTATAGAAAAATCTGTATGACCCCTTCTTCTAGCTCTGGCCTGCTGGGATTCACAGTGCATGTGTGAGTGCTCACTTCTGAGAGAGGGAACCTATTAGCATTGCAAGCTGTTCTGCTGCTTCACTCATAAAGGTGGTTTCTATATTTAGGAGAGTTTGTGGGGTGCTGGAAGCCCTGCTCCCTTCTGCTGTTTTGACCCTACTTGTTTTAGAAGTTGAAAGACAAGAGGAAATCAGTGAGAAAGAAATCTCCTTGTCACTGACATCTTTAGCAGAAGAGAAAGAAATCCATCACTGTCCTGCATGCCCCAGTGATCCTGAGTAAAAGGCTCAGGAGAAAGGTGGTGGTTTCCCAGGAGCGATCTGTCTATGCTASTAACAAATAAATATGAAGTAGTATGCATGCTAATTACATTTTACATCAACTAAAGGTTTAGCTACCCCTGTTAAACCACTGTCCCTTTCTTCCATTCCTGTAATGTGAGAGCTGAGATTTGCACTACTGAGGGAGGCACCTGCAAATACTGCTGAGTGATAGAGAGTGTCTGGACATTGAGAAACCAAAAACTTCAAACAGCAGGGCTGGGAACACATCTTTGTGGATTAAAGGCTAATCCCTTCCTGCAGCAAAGGCTAAAATTGGCAATGTGTTCATTTCTCCCTCTATCTTCTGTTCATTGGAAAATGATGATGACATTACCGCTAAGATTGGACATAGTGTAGTATACAAACAAGTTAATGGGGAGCATAGCCTTTGTAATTACATTTCCTTATTTCCAAGTATTATTAAACCAAAAGCCTGTATTAGTTTCTAAATAACAAAAGCTATTCATTTGCAATAAGAAATGAAATTATGAATGTTGCATAATGGAGAAAGACAATGTCATGTGTAAGTAATACACAGACTCTTCATTTTGATGTACAATAAGCATGATATTAATCCCAAACAGAGCTCTTACCTGAAACCTTAATGAAAAATGAAAAAAAACTCAGAGTTTTATTAGAGGCAGGAGCCTCTGCAAGGCTAAAGAAACCACAAAGCACATTAAACTTAATACCACTGAATGCAACTGGAGAAATTAAAAATATTGGAAAGAAAATATGTCTGTATAATTTGCATTTCTGGAGGCCTTATTTTTGGGATGAAGGCGGCAAGAGCATGTGGGAGCCATGAAGGCAAAGTCATGCAGGACTGCAGGCTACTTACACTAGGTTACTGGAGGGTTTGCTAGCCAGCATGTCTCAGACTGGTGTTTCCTGCTGCCTCATTGCCACTACTGTCAGCTTTATGGCCAGGTTAACTCTARTATGTCCACATACTCATGTAAACTTTATGTTAATTTCCAAGATCCAGCATTTTTTCGGCATTTAGCCTATTGGCACAGCATCCAGCAACTCATCRCTCTGCTCAAAATACAATGCTTCAGCAGAGCAACCTTTTTCATCTTCTTGCTTTCAGCACATGGAAAACCTGAGTCTAAAAACTGCAAGATGAACCCCAAGTGGCTTTTAT
The DNA here is from genome assembly GCA_902810485.1 of Alauda arvensis. Lineage (NCBI taxonomy): Eukaryota > Metazoa > Chordata > Aves > Passeriformes > Alaudidae > Alauda > Alauda arvensis. The sequence continues at coordinate 177,050 of CADDXX010000202.1, read as the reverse complement.
TAAAGAAGATCTTTATTTCTTGTCAGTTTAGCAGCTGTGGTAAATGCCTGAATGCACACTCAATTGATACCTAGATATGTGCCAAGAAATATAGCATCTCTGACACTATAATTACAGTTTCCTGTGAATGTAGAAAGTTTTTCCATGTTTGTATACTACTGTATTGCAGTACTGCATTCTGAAGTATTGGTGAATCAAAASTGTCCCATTAGTGCTGGCATATTTTTTCAGATTGAATGAGTTTATAGGGAGTGAAGTTCTGGTCAACAGCATGCTTGTTATGAGGGCAAAAAAAAGGACAAATTGTCTGGTGATGCTCAAATGTTGTAAAATAAATCCATTTCATGAGCAATTCAAGCAATTTAAGAAATTAAATAATTAGGGCTAATTTCTACAAGAAACAAAGCCTCTACAGGGCCCCACCTAAATATAATGTTTTAGACCATTAGCTTAAGTGTCAGAGAGGGAGTAAGCTTCATAAACTGGTACAAGAATGCTCCTTCAGTACATAATGCTCCCCATTCATAGGTGAGTGCATGTAGCATAGAAAGGGAGGATCCTGACCTGTTAAACAAAAGCCAGCAATCAGGAAGTTAATCTGAAGAAGGTTCTGTGAACAACAGTGCCTTTTCTTCTGTTCCAATTAATCTATAGAGCCTTAGATGTGACACATCCCTGAGAAGAATTGAGATGTGCTTCTATTTTTCTAACAGAATATACTGTAACTTTCTCCAAACAAATGGAGTTTCCCACTGAGGAGGACCTTTTCCTCTCTCTTTTCTGTCAWGAGATGTGGTGTCATCTGGTGTAATAACCATATGAAAAGAACTGAAACTTATCAATATCTGCCAATATTTTTCCTCTTTCTTCACCTTTTCAGGATTTTTATCTGCACAAAAGTTTCAATTATAAAATTGCCAGGGTTTGTTATACTACAAAGTTGCAGAATTTTTGTTGAGATATTTTTGATACTTATCTGAATGTTGTGAGGGAGATGTCTGTCTTCCAGAATTGAWTTTCTTGTGCACTAATTGCCTTGGACCTCAACAAGAATGTTTTCACACATCAGTCACAATAAACAACTCAGGTCTTCCAAAGGACACCACGGCCAGCAAACAAAGTCTCATCTTCTGTCTTTCTTAATTGTCCCAGTTAAAAAAAATCCACACCATTAACCATTAGATACCAGTACATGAGGTGAATTATGATGTCTGTTTACCATCAAGCAAACCACATAAATGCTTCCTCAGGACTAGGATATAGGTTGATTTTATTTAGTGTGTACCCGGCAGACTCTCAGTGCCTGATCATAACAAAATAAGTTATGCAAATAAATTTGAAAATGGGAGTTCTTAGACAGAAGTTAGCTCACATGGTAATTTAAGTGAAGGATGTGGCACTAGTGTCCTGTGCTGGATGATGTATAACCCAAATAACCTTCAGATACTTCCTTAATTTTAGGCTGTATTCAGGAGGGTATCAATGTGTATATGTTTGTTGAAATTAAAACAGAAATAGATAAATGTAGTAATTTTTAGAGACTTGTTTTCTGTAGATTGGAAAAGAAAGCCATTCACTTCTTTATTACTCACYGATTCAGTGTTGGGCAACACCAAGTATGAAACTAAATCCCCATGAGGGATATTCCCTTTTGAAAGAACTGTGAAGACARTCCTGGAGAAAGACATTTGCAGCAGATCCTGAAGCAAGTGATGGGAGACCAGCTCCTGCCATTCATTAGAAGAAGCCCCTCAGCAGCTGAGGAAGGTACTGTATGACCTGGAGATATGACTTGGCTTTACTACAGCAAAGAAAGGGTCCCAGAAGGAACTTGGATCTGGACATTAAAATCAGTGGAGAAAAGTACCAGCCATCTTCTGTGCAAGCAGAGGCAGGTGACTCCAAGTATTTTTTTTTAAACATCAGATGTGCAGAGAATCTATAATCACAAGATGGGTCAGCACTTCATCAAAAGCTCCATCACTCAGCTTTTACTGGCATGCAAATAAGAGAACTGCAGCAGCTGACAGCAGATGTAAATCCAACCCATGGCCCTTGCCTGAGGATTTTCTTGGGATTAGGCCTGTCAGATGTCATACTTCATCCTGGGGAATCATTGCTAACTATGCTGCTAGTGCACAAGCAAATAATGAACCAACAGCATAGAGCCAGGCTTCTCTCCATCTCTATGACCCTACAATAAGGTTTTTCTTCCACCTCTAATCTGACTGCTCAGGTTCAAGGATCAGGAGGGGGACAAAGCATGTGTCATATGGGCCTGATCAGATCTGGGAAACTCTGGCAAGTTCATTATTATTGATCACTCCAGCAGTGCACAACCAGATCAACAGAGATATGAAGAAGTAAACTGCTGCTCTGACCCCTAGCCAAGCAAGCACATTGGTAAAAAAGGACTTAATAAGTCTTTGATGAAAGAGCTTCCTATCATAAAACTTTCTTTTAGTAGATCAAACACATGCCCTGTGCTCAATAAGAGCTATCTGTGTACTYCATTAGTCCAATAACCATACAGTATCATTAAAACAAAGCACTACAAAGTTTTATGACCTTTTAATTTTGAAAGAATTACTGAACGTATTCAGTTCATGAATCTTTTAAAACATTAATATTGTGGTCATTTTTCTGAAAAATGGGGACACATGAGCTATCTCTGTCTGTGACTTATAAAAATGAAACAAAAGACCTTTCAATAATAACTGAGAGGACAGGACCAATAATAACTTGGTCTCAGGGCATGGTCCTGTAGGTCATGTTACAGTGAATTTTTATGRCTGTCTCAGCCTCATAAACCCCATATGAATGCAAATGTAGAAAAGAAACGTTGATACCATCTTAACCCTTATGGTGGTAACATGATGGCATAATTTTCTCTGCTTTTTAATCTGCTACAGTAACCTGTGATGGCCTGGGAAATTTAAAATCTCRTGGGGAAAGGGAAGATGTTTTCTCTCCTGTGTACAGAAAGAGCACAGTAAACTAAATTAATGTTCAGAGTGATTTCACAAGCTCTTTAGAGCATATTAAACCAATTATTTTCATGTGCTTAAATATGTGGCTGTAATATGCCTTATTCTGTGCCTTCAATCTCTGCATTTTGTCCAGTTATTTCACTAAACAAACAGCTGCAAACCCAGCTTTTTCATCCTCCCCTGTCTAATTTTTTTTCTTATCATGTATGTCTTGGATGTCAAGGTCACCCAAGCTAAATTTTTGCCATGTAGTGTGGGTTTCTGACTGACATTGTGACTTGTTCTTTCTTTCAAGTTACCGACATGCATCTATAATTCTCTTTATTGTATGTTTGAAATGCAGATTTCTCCTCTCTGGGCTGCTGCAMAAAGAGCTGGTGCCTCCCAGCAGAGCATCACCATTGCTGTCCAAATGTCCTGMGGCAGTGCCTCCTGCAGCTACGGCGCCTCAGCCTGGGAGTAGCATATCCTTGACCCATAAAAAAAGGAAGTTTCTGCCCAGGCTTTGACCCTCCTACATCCTTCAGATTTTGAGGCAAGCCCTGCCCATCAATGCATGTATGAACCATGGCCATTATGCAGCAGGCTGAGATTCAGTCAGCTGAAGGAAGAGCTAGGGGTAGACAGGGGCTTAGTTTCCCACAYAAAATGATTAGGAGAGTTTTTGGAGAAGGGATGAAGGCTTGCCTCCATTCCTTTTTCATGTGGATGCCTATGGCATCTCTTTAGAACAGACAGGTCACTTTGCCTTACTATTTCCTGTCTTTACATGTTTTTCTTTTCACTGTCCTCCTTTTTGCAGTCTTGGATGGTAATAAGCTTTTTTATGCTATGGACCCATTTATTGCRTGCTTCCCCTGGTGACTGTGTCCTGCCACACTGTTTTCATTTTTCCTTTTCCACTCTTCAGAGTTCTCCTCTTGAGTGCTTCAAAGGCAGGCTGAAGGGTCAGATCTACACCTTCACTCCAYGTGTCTGTATTTTGGTTCCATGATCTTCACAGTGAGCCAGTGAGCTGKGCATTGCACAATGTAAAGACAGAAGAGTGGGGAAGAAAATCAAGTGTCTAGGACTTCTGAAGTCCTACCTCAGAGATAAGGATGCATGGAGACAGGATTGCACTTTGTAAAGTCAAAGTATTTTTTCAGGTTTAGTCTGTTTTTATAGGCTGATGTGTGACTTGTAGGTGGGAAATAGCTTTATTTGCATWCTGGAGATCATCTGTGGGCACAAAAGCATATGGCTATGGCTGGATTTTGTGTGGCATGCAAAATTCATCCAACATGTGGAGGCTTGTCCTGCATGCAGATGAGTAATTCATTTCTGCAACACATYGTATAAGTACCATGGAGCCGTGGTCATCCACAGGGAGGTCATAAAGCTGAAAGGTATACTTGGGCTTTGGTTGGAAAAGGAGGGATCGCTGAGGAAAACAGTTTAAAACTCCTACAGAAAGTCCCTGCAGAATGTTTATGTGGAGCTGGAAAAAATTAGTTTAAATAATATTGGCRTTCTGCTTCAGCAGAAAAGTTCAGGATTTGTGGCTCTTATGATAGCTTTTTCCTGCATTGTTCCACAAATCATAAGTCTATTCAGCTTCCTTCTGTCTTCATTATGAGAAAGCCCCAGGCTTTCTTGAGCAAGAGGTCAGTGAGGCTTGATACTGTTTCTCATTTAAGAAGGAAGAATCTCAAGGCTTTCATATTTACTTCCCTAAGGTAAATATCTTCACAATGGTTTCAAGKGAGGGAACTAGTCACTGTGGTGGTTGTGCATTGTGCTTTCTCCCCACTAATGGTACACTTTAAAAAAAGAATCATTCMTTTGCAGAAGGAAATCTGTGCTGTACTGTATGCTCACATACAAAGAAAGACTTGTTCTTCCCTGCTGTATACTACCATAATCTGATGCAAAGTGGCAGAATCACATTCAGTCTGTTAGTAATTCTCTCTCTCTCCCTGGTCCCAGCTGGAGGGGAAAGAGGAAGGTTTGCATTTGCCTTGAAATTCTGCAGCATCTACATGAGTGCCAATCCAGTCAAACTGGGTACCCATCCTCCAYGCTGCATTCATAACAACTCTACAGCATGAGGTGCCTGACACCAAAGCCCCACATGGAAAGCTTTTCAATCATATGACTCTTTCCAGGACACTTCCATTGGTATACTACTCACTCAGGTGTTCCATCTTGATCTTGCCACTGCTCTTGTGCACTTAACCAAAATTTTCTCTGTAGCTTCAGGGCTTTGAGATGAAGGACACTTTCATATTAGTCAGTCAAATTACTCTTTCCAACTAAAAGAACTAGATCAAGAATAAAATGTGCTTCTACACTACACAAATCAATCTTTTCAATCTCTTACTGAATCCTGGGGTTAATTACTCATTGAAAAAGAGCAGTCCAAGACTTCAAATATTGTTTATGCTCATGAAAATATTGCATAAAAACCTTTTGCTCTTTAAAACTCAGGTGTCAACTTGAAGTTAAAGTATTTTGTTGGGGATGAATAGAATTCCTCCTCATCAAAATGCAGTTTATGCTTGTAAAGTTTTGGAAGGAAGATACTTCARTTTATCACTAGAAATAATCTAGGTCAATCATCTCCCTCAATAGCTGTCTGTCTTCCTTTTCCCTAGCTACTGTTTCTAAGGTACAGAGAGATCTGGTCTCCTTTTTTAAATGTGTATTTCTGCTTGCTGGCTTCCCAAGTGGGAAAGATAAATGAGATTTATTCACAGTCCTGAAAATCAGAAGCTCGATCCTTGCTACAAACTGTTGGCTTTTTCTCATTGCAATTCAGGGGCAGGGAGGCACCCTATAAGGCACAGCCTTGTTTTYATTAAATGCAGAAGTAAAGAAATGTGTGCTGTTTTAGCAGTCGCAGGAGATAGGTTGGATTTGTAAGTAGGAAGACTTAGTGTGATTAAAAGGACAAAAGCAGTTTTACTGGGAGTCACTGTGCTGAGCTGTATTTCCCCTGGAAATCCCTTCAATACTGGTGTGGAACCACAYGTCTGTAGCAGGAGGTGAGGTGAGGAGTGGCTGTTTAATGGCTGGTCTCCTCTGGAGCAGGGTGACAGCCAGGGGCACAGGGGGGAGAACAGAGCCYCAAAAACAGTGGAGCTGGCCATACATAAGGAGATTCATGGGAAAGGTGTGTGTGCTGTCCTGTGAGTTGTAACTCATCAGCAAGCACTTCCAAACCCACTCACAGGCAACAGGTACAACTTCAGAGGCCAAGTCAGAGTTTTGCTACCTTTGTATGCYCTAAGCACTAGGAGTGGTTAAAGTTATTAGGCTTAGACTCAACAGAATTTAACCATRAACTTCTTGTGTCTGGTTGGTACTGGACCRTGAACAGCATGARAACAGAAGATTTCTTCACATCACAGTGGTAYTTCCACATTAACCCTTCACACCAATACATTCATTCACCCTCCTGCTAAGGCTATCTTTTGGTATCCAGCCAGTACACCTCTCAGCACGTTTCCAGCTCAGGAAAATAGAAAACAGYCTCAGCCTTAAACTAAGCATTTCTATGGTAAATCACAGAGCWRGAGCAAACTGAAATAAATCTATTAGAAATTGKAAKGTRGGGATGGAGAGGGTTGGGAATCCTTCTGTCAGCTCTGATTATTCACCAGATGCTTACTCAAGTGGCCAGATTCACATGCTGAACATTTCCTAGAATGCTTTATTGTCTTATGTTTTATCAAGAAGTATGGCAAAATGTTATGTAACAGAGACTATCCAGGAAGGGCATATTACAGTTTACAAAGCCCTTCCTTCCACTGAAATMTCGAAAGAAAACATCTTTTCTCTGCCACCTGTAGAATAAAATAGTAAACCCTTGGAATCTGCTCTTTCAATATTACTTTGGACTACAAATTTTTATAGCACAAGAGCACACCCTTTTTCGTCTCCTTTGACTCTGGTGTTTACTRTTTACTGGATTAATTCTTTATTGAGGTGGGTAAAGGATAAGTGCATTAATTTTTAATTTYTCCATCTGGCTTTTGATGCTTTGTAGACTCAAAGACCTCTTTCTTGGACACCTTCTCTTTTAGTTTCAGAGAGCCTRCAGTCTTGCAGAGGATGCCTTTCCTTCCACTTGGGCATTTTGAGCCCCTGAGGYACTGAAGATTACAGATGATCATTGTATTCTGAAATGGGTATTTTCAAAAAAAGCCAGTATTTTTTCTGAAAAAGCATTTCTGCTTTCATACATATCAACAAATATATTGTGCAATATCAGATGGAAATATRGATATGGACAGGTCCAATCCGGGTTCATTTGTAACTGGGCTGGAATAAAAGCTTCAGCATTGCCACAAACTCCTATCTGTGATTCAGAAGGYAAAACTAGGAGAAAATACCCCACAAGTGTTGCAAGGATTATAAGTACATGGAACTGGGTAGTGATAGTACTTTCTAGTAGCTGGTATGACAATTGAATTGTGAAATATACTGCTTGCATCTGATGAAATAGGACTTTAAAATACCTGGTAGGATTAAATCCTAAACAAATATCACAATTCACTAACTGCAGATCCCTTATTCAGCCCTAGCATGCTATTACTTACATACTACAGTCTTTCTGATTAAAACATTTGGATTTAATGTTGTGTATTGTGTTGACCAGACTATTAACACAATCTGGCCAGCCAGAATAGCATTTGCAAGTTGGGAGTGAGTACTGGGAGAAGAAAGAAACTTAACAAAGTGCGTGTTCAACTGACTCAGTCCCACTATCAGTGTTGATCTGTAGTCTGGACAAATATCCCTCCATAAACAGACTGGGCTAAAGAAAATGCATAAGTAAAATCTGTGACAAAGGAAGGGCCAAGCAAAGTAAAAAGCAAGAACAGATAAAACAAAAGCAYTAGAAGGTAAAGGTGAGAAGGTAACCTGGATATTCAAGTCATATTGCAGATGAGTTTCAGAATAATTCCAAAATGGAAGTGTAAATATTGCTTTCTTGTCTGMAGTCTGAAAAAATGCCCTSTTTTTTCACATGTGTTGAAGACTGCATATTGGCATGATAAATTTTGTGCAACTCCTCCGATGTCTTTTAAAAACTTTKACTTTTATTTATTTGACTAAAATAAATATCCATTATGAAATTATTGTTATGCACTTGACATTCTAAACACATTATATCCAATTAATAAATCAGTAACATCTGCTACCCTGCACTAAACTTCYTGTAACTAAAGATATGCAAGCCCTGGAAATTCAGCACTAAGTGAACTTGTTTAATATACACAGATTTGTTTATTCACTTATTTTTTATTTATTTAAACCACGTAGATGTGTTTAATATAATTGAACATAATTGCACATGTAACATTTTAACATAACATTACTCAGCAGATGTGCAAATRATAGCTAGTTTATTTGCCACCAGCCATATGATGCTGATGCATTGTAACAGTTGGCAAGACAAGTTCATCAGTCTAAGTGGACCAGTGCACTGAAACTGAGGTTTGGTSGTGACGTGGGGATGGTGGTGTGTGCCTTGAGAAAACACCAGTGTCGTAGGCTGGCAAAGAACTTATAATATGGTTTGTTGCCCTCTGTTGTTAAGAGATCCTGAGCATTACTTTCATAAAGATGGTAATTCAGCTATTTGAAAAAATTCAGATGGAAAYAGATGTTTAAGATGAGCTTGATGGGAAACCCAGAASAGTTTATTGCATGAAACAGGAACTACAAAATTAAAACCTGACAGTCTGATGACTTTGAATTATCTTATGAAATTCATCAGAAGAGAGACACGAAATTCAGTTTTCATTTTTAAAAATTCTGGTCTGAAACATATTTCAAACAAGCTTCTGTTTTAAAGAAACTTTTTATATTTGGGATTCTGAAGAAAACAGGYATCCTAATTACAGAAGTAATTGCTGAAAAGCTGGGAAAGTTTACTGTGTAAAAGGGTATAAAAAAGATGGCTAAACACTAACATGACTGTATTAGTAATCCAAAAGGAAGAAAAATACAGCTGATTGTTGCCAACTCTTGATCTACCTTCCTCTAGTTCTTTYCAGCCAACCATAAAGAAATTAAAGTATTCCTGGTTATTCAGGAATAATAAAATTAGGCTCATGGATTCTCAGCAGRAATTGGGTGTCTTTCTGTATATCTTATATGTTTAAAGACCCTGAAAGCTGACCTAATGGTCTAGTGTTTGAACTGTGACCCTGCAATGCTGATATGAATAATGTACTTGCTCTGACTGAGCATGCTTTTGTAAGCATTAGGCTTCCTTTTTCTGTCCTGTTTTGGGTACATCCTGGACATAATAGTAACTGACCTAAGGATGTGAAATTAAAATCTGCATTTGTGTGGTGAACTGTCTTAAACATTTTTCACCTTAAATGAGGATATTGGCTGCYGTTAGATCAAGGTTACTCATGGTCTGTGTTTGATCTTTTATATGCCATGGGCAGCAGCTCCCATGGTCACATATCCATGGCTGCTAAGCCTCCCATCTGTGGATTTAAAAGTGGTAAGTGAAGCTGACAATATAGGAATGGGACAGCTGCACTATCATATCTTTGCTTTCCTTCTTTCATTTTATTATTTYGCTAAGAATAATTCAAATTTTAAAAATATACAAACTGATGGAGCGAGGAAGTTTTTTGAACCTTATGTTAACACTGCTTTCTAGTGCTGACGAGATTGCAGCAAATAATTTGCGCATGTGCAGTGAATACTTCAGCACTGTAGTCAGAGGAATCCTGTATGCTTTTAAAATTGATTAACACAGCTCAAGACCAGAAAGATTCATTGTGGTTAGCTAGTTTAATTTCATGACTACAATAAGCCATGAAATTATGTCCACAGATTTTTGGCATCAAGAAGACAAACTATATTAAAGATTCAAGCTAGACTAACAGTTTTACYTCCTAAATCTTCTGTCATTATTCCAATAGTGAAAAGAATGGTATTAGCCTAGTGATATTCTTTCAGCCGTGAATTTTTTTAGAATTTTTATATCATTTAGTTTTCCATAATTGATATTATTTCAGATGAGTCTGAACATTTTAAATCTGGATCTGTGTATTTCACATTATGCGGGGGGACTATATTCAGGAAAGATACCTGTCTCAAGGATCCTGTTAATGGCATGTTTTCTTGGATCCCAAAGGAGTACTATCTGGATGAAATGCTCCCTACAGCAGTTTGGACTGAGTCTGCTACTCCATGAGGCAGAGGTCCACACAGCTAGCGAATTCCCAGAGAAAATGTTCACAGGTCAWGGGGGTTTGGAACTTGATGATCTTTAAGGTCCTGTCCAACCCAAGCCACTCTGATTTTATGACTTTGAGGTCATGTCTTTGTCACAGGTTGTGATTTATTGTCCTGAAGCTCCAGTAGCACCACATGTCCAAACTCATTCTGCTTCATTTAGACACTACAAAAACAGGACACTATTGAACATTTCCCAGAAAAAGTGACCTACAATTCTCATGCTGTATTCTGTAATAGGCTGAAGRAACTTTTCTTGACTGTTACAAAGTTTAATAGGCTCACTTTTGCAAAAACTGKAATTATAGTAGATTCCTGCAGACTGAAGCATAGTGTGACCCTTCATTGCAAGAGCTCTGCTTCCTGGCCAAGATCTCTATTGTAACTCCAAGGCAGACTGTCATGCCTGGAGAATACTATACCTGTCCTATTCAAGGAAAAGTCCAGCAACAGCACACTGCAACAATCTTCCCTGCTAAAATCTTCTTCATTGACAGTCTTGTCTTAACTTCTCAGCTTACTGGTGGTATATGTTTATGTATGCCAAACATTTTCCCTTGCATTCAATGGATCATAGCTATTCTGAGCAGTCTTTAACAGAGACTTTCTGTCCTTTGGAGGTTTGTAGGAATTGCCTAATTTATCTTAACGGCTTTAAGTCAAATCATGTATAGAGAAAGTGGTTTATGTATCCAGGCTATCTGACTTAGCTCCTTAGAGAGTTCACAGCAGAAGTGTAGATGCTTCTTCGATTCTTAATTCTTCTCATTTAGAAAGACTTATTTAAGCCCACTTCACAAGTCTCCCTCACTCAGTTTCTCACCTGGCTATCTATTTGGGCAACTACATGAGTATTTCTTGTTTAATTTCACCTATCCTTTATAAAATGGWAATTATTTGGATTACAAGTTTTGTYAAGAACATAAACCTTAATGCATCAAATACTATTAAAAGCATTAATATAAAAGTTGAAATTAAGAAGAAYTCATGAACAGGAATTGATTGTATGCAATCTTAGTCTCATTGCATATGCAGAGGGGATGGATGTACAGATAAGTGCACTTGACTTCTTKCTCATAAGAAAGTGTTAAACACATTTCCTCCCCCATTAAAAAATTCTGATGTAAYTCAGTATGTTTTGTTCTATCCTGAAAAGCACCAATGCTGAGGGTTTACTGAAGTAATGGTACTCTCTCCATTCCTGGAAGTGCCTGGGGATTCTTGGCATGAAAGAYAAAATGTAAATTTAAGATATTATTAGCATTACTTCTGCTAATAATAATAATTCAACACCAGAAAAAATGTTTATGGCTAAGTTATTTTAATCTGCTAAACAAATAGGTTTATACAGATTCAGAACTGCTGAGACAAGCTTCCTGCAACAAGACAATGCCAGCAGGCATTACTATAACTCAAGCAAGGGCCAGTCAAAATGATACAGCCACAGTGTTGATACGCTGTGTATAATTGTGAGTATTGGTGCCAACTGTGTTATAAACCACTCCCTGGAAATAATAAACCTGACAGAGAATAGGAATGAATCTGCATTTTCTCCTTAATCAGAATGTTTTGTAGGGCTGGCTATACGGTCTCAAGATTCAATAGGGACWATTTTCAGGGAATATTTTCCCTCGCCCTGAAAATAACCCCCCAGAAGTTTTATTAAGTCGTGCCTTTTATTTAATAAAGTTAATGGTTGTTTTCTCAGACCTTCTGAAGCTCTGCATGAGATAACACTTCAGAGGAGAGTGACAATTACAGATGGAGTCGCAGGACATTTCCTCATACTGGCCCTGCCTCTTGCATGACACGAGTGCTGGAAAGCTGTTCTGGAGCTGAAGCCTCAAGGTGTAAGTGCAGCAGGGACTCAAAGCAGATTCACTTTGGCAGATAATTTGGTGGGGATAGGGAGCAGGGAGTGGCCTTATAAATATTATGCACTCTCTTTGGCCTGTGGGAGGAGAAAATTGATGGAATTTTAAACCAGATTAAAAGTCCAGCTGAGGAAATGTGTGATCATRGATTGCCTTGTATTCATTTTTTCTGTAAGCCTCCTTCTGACTCTGCTTCCTAATGTACCAAAGTAAAGATGTTTGTTTGAATAATGTGACATGCAGCTTCCTGTCTCTGAAATCTTCCACACAAAAACCTACCTGCCCTTACTTTCCAACCAGAATCTGGCTAGATTATTTGTGCCTACAGTTCAAATTTTTCCTCCTACAATCTTTTTTTTTTTGTAAGTGAAAGTGAAGGCAGAAAAGCTGCCAGCTAAGCTGTGTTGTCCTCCTCTTAGTTTTCTGTAAATGCAAAGTCATTACCTCAGCAATATGTTGCCTTTTTATTCCTTGCAAAAGCTGGGTATTTTACTTACAGTGTGGAAAAGAAAAAGTAAGAAAGGTGTTTTTACACAGTTTATTTTTGTATGGTCAGGCCAAACTGCTGTAATAGAAGGTGAGCTATCCAAGTGTTCACTTGGGGTTTGCCCATTACAAAGTGAAACTCCAAATTACAGTTCTCTCCTGATTCCCTTTGGAAGGTGATATCCATCTGGAAGATTCGGCTSTGAACACCAGGAGGGTGCGTAAAGCTCCTATTAAGTGAAGTGCTGACTTGTTGTTTCAGTTACCTTGCTGGTAAGACCTGCTCCTTTTTTCAGCTTGAGTTTTTGCTTCAGGGATAGTTATTATTTTTAGAATAATTTCTAAGAACATTTAATATTGATATAGGTGGCTCTTTCAGCTTTTTTCATCCTTTAACTACCACTGCATTTTAATCTGGGATCCTGAAAAGTAATGGGTAAGRGTTAGCATGGGCAACCCAAAGACGTAGAGGGAGAATTCAGGCTCTTTGTGTAACAACTCATTTGGTAAAATTAGTGGAAATGTTGCTCCAGTAGTCATCCCAAGAGTCAAACAAGGAATTTTCAGTTAGCTTGTTAGCATTGCCAGTGCCTGTTATCCACAGCACAGCCACAGAACTGCAATGTCAGCATTTGATAAAGGACATACCTATTCATAAAATCTCCTGTCACAGACAGTAGTGACATTTAGAGTTGGGAAATTAAGGTGTGCAGGTGAAGACCAAGTAAGCTGCTCCAAGTCATAATTAGGGCAAGCTTCTTGGCCTCAGGGCAGCTTAACAGGGACAGATTCRCAACCTCAGTGTCCTTTCCCTTTCTTTCATACTTCGGAACACAGATAGGACTCTATCCTGTCATTGGGTAAAGGAGATGTTACTGGCACTACCATTCCCTCTAACACTGGTTCTTGCTATAGATCTGACTGCAAATTCAGTCCTTGTATTGCAGCCATGTTTGTGGATCAGCTGGAAAATCCTAATTTCCTACCTTTTTACACTGTGTCACATCCTGTATCAGATAGATTTAGATTAGATATTAGGAAGAAATTCTTCACCTTTGATGAGGGTGGTAAGATGCTGGAACTTATTGCCCAGAGAATTTGTGAAAACTCCATCCCTGGAAGTGTTCAGGTCCAGACTGGATGAGGCTCTTAGCAACCTGGTCTAGTGGAAGGTGTCCTTTCCCATTGCAAAGGAATTGGATCTAGATGACTTTAAGGTCCTGTCCAAGTCAAATCAGTTTATGGTTTTATTTTTCAAGAGTTTATATTCTGCCCTGTCAGCTGGCCAGACTTGCTGATCTGATCTTTCTGCTCTCTAACTGGTTCAATCCTGTGCTAAGGACTAATGTTTCTTTGGTTTGGAGGAGAAGGAGTAAAAGAGGAGAATGCAGGTAACTGTGGTCAATTAAAGTGATTTGTGGCAGAGCGACAGTGACTCTCCTTCTGCACTTTCTGTACCTTTGAGAGAGGGTCATTCTATGTTTAAAACAGGACAGACACAGATTAGAAGTTTTTAGAAACAGAAGCCCTGCCTTTATAAATGTTCACCCCTTTAGCAATCTCCTGTGCTTAAATAGTGCAACTCGTAGCCAGTGTGAGATTTATAACATCCTCTAGGCCGAACAGTGACCCATGAAGGATGCTCTGTCTTTAATTTGGCATCCAACCAAGCTGTATCTGCACTGCTACAGAGAAACCTGCAACACTCTTTATGTGCACACTTGAATGTGTGTGAGCACAAGCTGAGATAATTGCTAATGCTAAGCATCACTTAAGACTGAAATATCTATGTCTGTATGATACATGAGTGCCTGAAAGATTGTTAGATCCCTAATCAAAAGTCTTTTGCCTTGGAGGCTGCCAGTAACCTCTCCGCAGTATTACTCATTCTGGCAGGTAGTACTCCAGAATCTCACAAATGCAGGAGGCCATGAAAAATTAGGGAGTGAAGAAACACCTTTTTAACCAAAGAAAGTGGTATCAGGACTGCCATTGTTCTGGCAAGCTTTGAACAGGCTTTCAGAACAAGAAGGCTGGAGATTAAGCTGCTAAAAATCAGAAAGGATATCCTTGATATGATGAAAAGCAATGTTTCCTTATGTAGAGGGAGGTCTCTGCTGTCTCAGAAGTAAAATGTGGCTTCTCACTGAAGATAGTGTTCAGGAGGGAAAAAAAAAAAAGGAGGTAAATCCATAGGTTTTATATATATGCTCTTGAAGAACATTTTTTAGCCTGTTTTATCATTCCATGCTTTTATGTTGTAACTTAAAATAYACAAGAGAAATTTCGGGACCGTTGAGCATGCATATTTTCTTAGGGGATGAGTGCAAGGTTATTTAGCACAGGTGTTTCTATAATTGTACAACACTCCCTATTCATATGCCCACAAGCTTTTATTCCCTTGTGAATGATGCTGTTGTCTAGTATTAGAGCACCAGGTTCTAATAAAAGCTCAGATAATATTGCTTTACAGTGACCTCTTCTGTGAGTCATCTTTCATTTCATGAATGCATGCAACTCAGGGAATAGGTGCTTCTGCACTGCATATTATTTATTTAAACAAGTGTGAGTGCAGAGTTTCCCCACAGATTTTGTTTTAGACATTATCATAGTTCACATTCCAGGTTGTTTGTACTGTGCAAAACATCACCAAAAAAAAAAATAAAATAGAGAGAGAATCCCCTCAGTGCTTATTATTACTGAAATGGTCAGGTTGCTCCCCACATTAGGCTACATCTGACATGTCCCCACTGAAATGCATAACACTGTGCTCAAGGTACTTAAGGAAGCTGTGATTATACTGTTGCCATGCAGATTCCAGTCCAGAGGAGCTGCCTGCCCTGCTCAGCACACACATCTGCCACGTCTGCAGACCTGAAACTCGTGTGTGTAAAAGAGCCAGCAGGGGATAGCCAGTCTGATTCCTGACATCCTCTGAAACTCTAAGGTATCTTTCTACATTTTCACTCACTCACTCGACTGCTCTAGCCCAGAGACTGTAGCAGGAGAGAAACAAAAATACCTGGGTTACATTTGTCTGGCTTTTACTTTATTTTGCAAAGCCACATATTTGTAGAGACCATTGTTTAGGGGCTATGATTTAAAAAGAGAGTATGATTTTTTTTTCTCTTTAACTTATTCCAAGCACATAGAGATTTGGGAAACATCAACAGGATCTGGCTGGGTGCAACCTCTCTGATTATCATCCTGAGAATCTGAGGCTACAGTTCCTGAGCTGCCCTGTGTTCTGGTATTTGCTGCTGTTTGGTACCTATTTATATAGAATGGTTTCATCTATTATTCATTTCAGATTTAAAAATACAGAAATGCAGCAAAGAACTGCCTTCATTGCTCTTCAATTCTTTTGTATTTTCCTGTGTAACTTGGATTCAGTTGCCTGAGCAAACACCAGTTGTCTAAAAAGATTAGTTCTTCCTTTCTCTGCTACAGAGGGATGCCCCTAATTTTGGATTCAAGCTACCCTACTTAATTACTAATTAGTGTTCTTTCCATTTCTTCCCATGTCAGTTGTGTGTGATAGTGAAAATACTTAGCAAGTTAACTTAGCACCTCTGCTAATTACTCAGTAGTGCTGTGCTTTGATTTGTATTTTTTTCAGAGCTTTTGAAACACATTAGTTTCAGTAACCCTTTCAGATGCATTGCTCCTATTATTGATAATTTTTCTGGTTGCAAAAAAAAGGAGTTTGTGGCCTTTTGTTTGTGATATAAAATATTTTTTTAATTGTGCACTAAAAGGAGTGAGATGCCAGCTGAAGTTGCATTCTGTAAAGGCAAATATAAAGGTGCAAAGCCACTCAAAATGGCAGAGATTGACAGTGGAGGGCAAAAACCAGTCCAGAGCGCAACTTGAGAAACCAGAAATGAAGTTGACCTTCCTTTACAGAAGATTTTGCAGTTTGACTCCCTAGATGTACTTGGAAGTTTCATAATCCAACTGCAGTTGTATGGCAGTAGCATTTTAAAAACATATGGTCTGGGTCTCAATTCACCAAGGGTCTCCTGATGTATGGCTGAGATCTTGCATGTAGAGATAAGTCAGGTTTAATGCAGACTGGTTTGCTAATCATGACATTTCCTATTACCCATCTGACTGCAAACACCACTGGGGAAAAAACTACACCAGTGACTGTGTTAGTAAATACTGGAAACAATAACAATCTGAAAGCAAACTTAAAAATCTTGATCTAAAAGAGTAGAGAAAGGGAATGGGGAAGAACCTGATAGAACAACAGAAACTGTCCATTTCAAAACCCTGCTGTTGTTGTGATTACATTATGTCATAAGCCTTTCAAGATGCTGGATGCTGCACTTCTGGGAACCACAAACTTTCAGCTACTGCCAGAGCTGTGAGTCCTCATTTGTATTCTACACTTTTTTTTTTTTCCTGAGTTAGCAAGAAGAGCTGAGAGGAGCAGGAAATCTGTAATTATGAATGTTGATAATAGAAGAGCAACAATAGAAGAAAAGTCTTTGGCAATTTTTCACTAGTAAAGAAAATCCTGTTCTCCAGATCTTTTCATCCATAAAAGAAGCAGTCACTGCTAAGCCACTTCATTTCTTACTCTTGAAACCATTTCTGGCCTCCCAGTCCTATTTTTTCACAGGCAGAAAGCAAAAGGGGAGAGAAGGGCAGGGGCAGATGGCCACTTTCAGGAGCAGCCTGCTGGCTGCCCTGCCTGCAGGCAGAGCACTCACTGCTGTCAGGACAGGCGGTCACTGGGCAAGGAAAAGCCCCAGGGTTGCAGCAGGAAGGGTTCAGAGCTCAGAGACCCCTGCCCTTCAGGGATGGCGAGTGGCCGGCATGGAGGGGGGCTGAGGTGGTGCTCAGCAGTAGTCTCCAAGCTGGATCCTTCTTCTGTGCTGAGCTCTGCCCAGGCTTTGCACCACACAGGGATGCACTCCTCCTAATTTCTGATGCCAGATTTTTGTTATAGCTTTGTGTGAAAGGTAGAGCCTTCCTCTGTGCAAAGCACTGCAGAAAAATAATTACAAAAGGCCACATGGCTCCACAGGTTTGAACCAGGGAGGAAGGTGTGCTTATAATAATGTGAAATTTAGTGAAGCAGTTTGAAAGATGAGGAAAGATGGCTGAAAAATAGGAAAGTTGGAAGTTGCTGCTGGAACTCAAAGAAAAGAAATCTCTGTTCAGAAACAAAATGATAGTCTGGAAAATGGAAAAAGTTTTAACAGAAGGCTCTGTAATGTCAGGAAAAGTTACATTTGAAAGCAGTTTTTCTGAACTGATCAGAACTCTTTGAATTTGCAGAGCTGTCACCTTCAAAAGGGCTCAATGCACTGCAATTAAATGACCTGAAGAATAGAGTAGTACTTAAAGTCAATTGCATTTCTGAAGAGCGATGCTGAAATGAGAAGCCCAGACGCTGTCAGCAAGTATTGAATAAAATGAATGAGACCTGAAGAAGCTGTATGACGAGAAGGTGAATTTGTGAAAGTAACTAAAACAGAAAGCCTCAGCTGAAAAGGCCTGTGTAAGAAAATACTCTGCCTCCTAATCAGAAAAAGAGTCTTTGAAATGGTTATTAAAATCAAAGAGCTCTTCTGTTAAGAATGCCTTTATCAAAATATCCATCAGAAAAAAAAATGTCCTGTAACATTTAAGCTCTGGGCAAGTGCTGAAATGGTAAGCATAAAAGTACTTCACGGGAACAAAGTTGAGTGCTCCTAAATGCAGGATGACAGCCAGGCATGCTTTTCATTCTCAGTGGAAAGCTCTCCTGCAGCCTGCAGGACTGTCTTTGATGGCCTCCAAGTATAGTTAGAATAGACAGATGCCATGTATGGCTGGCTACCCTGAATATTTGAATATGAGCACTCTCTGCATACAGGCAGTTTCCTCATACATTGCGTTCTTCTTCAGCCTATAGTTAGGACTCTGCAGCCTTAGAGTTTTACAAATCAGGCATTCAAAGCAAACCAGTTTTAAAAATGCACAGTGGTCACAAAAGATCAGAACAGGCCATTTTTTCTGTTGCTGTGGATACCCTATGGTGTCCCTTTTACAAACTGCTACTTTACTAAAATCACTTCAGATCCACGAGTTTCAGTTGCATGCAGGGTGGGCTGGCTCACCTCTCCTACCTTGTTGCTACTTTTGGGGGGGAGGATCTTCTTTTTTTTTTTTTTTTCCCTTTCTTTCTTTTTGGGGATGGACAGAGAAGGGATTCTGGTTTATTAGGCAGAAACCAAGAAGTCTCAAACTGTTTTCAACTTGCCCCTTCAGTTGAGAAAGTGTCATGATGCCCAGCTCTGCTGACCCTGCTGTCCCAGGACTCGCTCCTCTAAGGAGCACAGAGAGAGTTCTGGGGCTGGGGCATCCCCAGGCAGGCTGTCAGGCAGATATCTCACGGCAAGGAGCCCATGTCACACAGCAGTGTGTGAAGGGGAATGAAGAAATACTGTCCTATGTCCTCTGTCTTTTCATTTTGCTAATCYAAAACCACACCCCATGTTTCCACCACAGGAACTTCACTCTGAAGCTGAGTCACTGCAGGGCAGTAAGCTTTGCTAATCAGTCAGTGTATTGTTTGGTTGTGATGAGTGTGAATATAAAGAGATTTTTGGGTATTTCTGGCTGGATGCTGTGGGACTGAGAGGTAACAGGGAGGGTCTTCTCTGCTTGGAGAATATGTTTTGGCTTTGTATATTTAAGCAAACTGATATACACAATGCAAGAAAAATCAGAGGTGTTCTTAATGGGTTTATGATTCCCCTATGTTCAACAGTGCTGGAGTTTGTTTTTTTTTTTTTTCCATCTCCACAATAGATTTCTGACACATTTTTCACAATCATTGTGCCACATACAAATTCTTTATTCTTCCCCAAACATCAGCCATTTATTTCCAATTTCTTGGGCAATAAGCAGAATTATACTTCTGGGAAAGTATAATAACATTTTACCCTTCTGAAACCAAGGAGGTTTAACCTTGGGACTGTTTGGACAGTATCTTGTCATCTCAGCGAACTGGCAGAGAGTTGTTTTTCTAATAGTCTGTATCAGTCATATTTACCAGTAATATTTCTGCAACCACTTCCTCAACTTGTTGTTCAAGAAGGACATATTCAAGTGGCAGTGCTACTTTTAAGACTGTCTCATGCTCTTTCTCATGTTTGGCACAGATAAGTTCAGACATGCACTTAGAAGAATGCTGCTCTGAATAAAAACTGGGAGAGTGGATTCCTAAACCTTAGCATTCCTCAGAAGCACAACCTATGTGTTTTGGGGGGGTTTGCAACTTTTTCTGGTTTTGATCATGAAGCTGAGACTTGCAGAAGGGATGTGGAGTGACACCAGCCTGAGGTCAAGGAGAGCAACACCACATTTTATGTGTGTTTGTTGTTAAGTTTTTTAACAGTGAGACACTATGATTCCACAAATCTTGTATCTGTTATAAATGAGCTGTCTCTCCTGTCTTCCAGCATCAGATTCAATACGTCTAGTAACATCAGCTTCCACACCTGCCTCAGCAAGGCACCACCTGCCCAACTGCCTGTCTCACCACTTTAGTCTCCTTTCTGACATTATTAGCCTTATTATACCTCTGACTTCTAAAGGTGGCCACCTGAGGCTTGTTCTCCTTTCAGATGGTATAAAAGCACTTGGAACAGAACCTCTGGGTGCAAGACATCAGGTAAATTCATGTCATTGGTTCATCATAGTGGTTAAATAAAAGTGTCTGTGCATGCTAGTTTCTGAGTAGTATGGAATCTTGAGAAGACTTCAAGCCAAGAACATTCTATGGGATATTTCTACCTTACTTTCACATTTGCATTATTTCTACATGCCAGTGGTTCTCAGACCATCTGAAAAGTCAAGTGCAATTTCACACATCCAGGTACATAATAGCAAGATTTGATGTACCTGTGCAGGTGAACTGATTCCAACTCATGGATGAAAATCAAAACATTCTTGAGACACAGGCAGCAGCTCTGTTACACTATGCTAAAGAAGCAATCCTATGGTCCTGACAGATATCTAAGGGTCTCACCCTGCTGTGATAGGGAAATAATTTGGGTTAGTGATTTACACCTCCTTTTGTGGTTTTATCTTTCTTTTCCTTTTTTGCATGACTGAGATGAACACATGGAAGGTATCAGAGAGAACTGACCTTGTCTAACTTATCATTTATTTTCCTCAAGATAGTCTTAGAGCAAATGATGCTTCCCCAGTGTAACATTGAAAAAAATTTTTTTTCAATTTAGCACCCTATTGTTATTCCTTCACAGCTGCTGCTGTTGACATTTGCAGGGAAGAAAACCAGAAAAGATAAGTCATTCTCTCTCCACAGGTGCTTTTTACATTGTCCTTGTCATGAGACCACTAACCTCTTTCTAAAAAATTGCCCTAAGATTTCCTTGGCCTTTGTAGCTACTGCTTCTTGATCAAAGTTTGCCTATTTTTTTGAAAATCATTTAAAATAATCTTATTTCATATAAAATTCCCAACTGACTTAATTGTAACTTATGTATTTAAATATTTGCTTTTTTTTTTTTTAGATCATACCTAGACATTTTGTGGGTTTTCTCCAAATACTCAGTTTCCCCAATTGTAAGACATTGTGATCTACGGTTGGATGGGACTTTGTGCAACCAGGTCAGCTGGAAGGTGTCCCTGCCCAGGGCAGCAGACATGGAGCTAGATGGTCTTTAAGGACCATTCCAACAAAAACTGTTCTGCGATACCATGATACTAAGGAGTTACTCTTACTAATGGATACCCATATTATTCACAATGTGACAGCTCTCTAAGAACTTTTTAGAATTGGCATAAGCACTAAAACATTGACAGGTAACTATTTCATTGCATGTCTTCCTCTGGCATTTCCTTGGAAAATTCCTTATGTCTTGTTTTTCCAGACATCTCTTGTCAGGCATATGAAAAGTCAGGATTTGTCTTTAGCTGTGATCCCAAATAGATCATGTTCTTTTTAATCTTATTAGAAAAGTCTGCTCAGAAGCAGGTGTTATCTACAATGGAAAGAATTGCATCCTCAATTTTATGTGGTACGTCCTAAAACTATAGTTTCCTGCCTTCTATCAACAGGCAGGTGAGAAATGTAAAACCACTGTTGCAGATAAGAGTTTACTACCTTCAGTGACCTGCCCTAACCTCTTCCTTTACCTTTGCTGTAAGGAGACCACAGCAGAATTTATTTTCATTCTCACGTGCTCCCAAATGTTTTTCCTCTGTTCCTTCTACCCACTCGTGCAGAACCACGGTCCACCATAGGGATGCCAGCTGAGTTGACACTGAACATAACACATCACAGGTTTTATGAGCTGTGCTCCATTTCACACTGGTGAAGAACACAGAAAACCAGGTTTATTTATACTTACTTGTATAGAGAGCCAAGAGACTCACTTTACAAGCAGGTGGGCTTGCTGGGAGGAATAAACTAGGTCTTGATAGCTCTTTGCACAATAAAATCTCTTGTCTGCTGCAAACTCCATCCCCTTTGTATGCATAGGTCCAGGTCAAGAGTGTGGATGGTCACTTAAGTGCCCCATAAACCTGCCTAAAACTTTTTATCTTGAGTTTTATATGGGGTGTGTTAAGAAGAGTTTTGCATGATTGAGGCCCATATACAAATTTATGCTTTATTAAAGTGTTTCTTTCCTTAGATAATAGAGCACTGTGGAAGAGAAATTTAAAAAAAAAAGAAGCCAAACTCACAAAAAAAAAAAAAAGAGCAGCTTAAACAAACCTTTTTTTTACATAAAGACCACAGATATCAGGCACTACCTAAAACTACTCATGTACATCTGATGTCTTACATAGATAATTACAAGGTGTTCAGGCAGAACAAGTACTAATTTTTTACCACTTAATTCCTCAACTAGGAATTAACCAGAACAAAAATGAGTTCTTTGTTTAACTTAGGTGAGCAGATGTTTGGCCATTTTTGACATGGAGATTTTGACAGTTTTACATATAGGGCTGGCTGATACTTAGCTGTCTCATTACCTCTTAAATGAGCTTGATCCTATCTGAATTTCAGATATACAACATAGCATAAACTACAGAAATTGCATGACTTTGAGCAAAAGGACATCTTTTTTTTGTCTTGGGAACATCTTGCATTGCCATCTTTGTAATAAGCCTGAAGATCCAACTCAAAGCATTTAGCTAACTGGGAGAAAAGGCATTGATAGTACTCAAGTTTTAATCCATTTTGAAGGAGTTCCTCTCTGCAGCTCTCTTCAGAGAGCTCAAAGAGTGTCCTGTTTGCAGTGAAGGATGCAGTTATGACACATTGCCATTGAAAACAGCAACTCCTGGTAGTCTCTTATGGAGTAATATACACATATGTATGTTAAAACAGTGACTCACTTTTGAGAATGGATAGAAAACATAAGCATGACAGAAGATAGATTTCAAAGAACAAGTCCATATGTTTCCTTTAAAGGTTTTGGGTTTCTTTGGGTTTTTTGGTTTTTTTGGCTCTGGAGAAAAAAAAAGTTACTGCTTGCTTTTACTGACATAAAATCTGCTGTGAAAATGAAAAGCAAATCTTTTTCTGCCCACAGGCAGGAACAGTTACCCAGTTGGGGTGTGCTTGCTTCAGTGATATCTGATGGGATTAATTTTTTTTCTACAAAAAAAAAAGGATCAAAACTTCATCTTCAATATAGGTAAAGTCTGTCTCAGGGAGCAGATACAGAGTATACTAATGCACAGTGTCCCTGACATGCAATGCAATGCAGATTTATTCATAACCTGATGCAATGATTAAACTGGTAAATCTGCTTTCACTGATTGTAGTTAGTTGGACCTGGAGAAATAGCAGGAGTGCCTTCCAGCACACAGTTTGTCCCATTGGATGCCTGCTCAAGGAGGCAGGAATACTGAGCGTCTTACATTTGCACTGGGAAAGAACTGCAGCTTTATTTGGGTCGGAGTGGGAAGATGTGTTGGACCATCATCCTCTAGCACTGTTAAAGCATCTCATATTGATGCAGAATGAATGCATAGAAAGAAACTTTCCCTCACCACAGTCAGGCTAGAAGCYTTGCAATGAACTCAAGTATTTCTCCAATAGATTTATTTGCTCCAGAGTGGTTCTGCAAAGAGGAGTGCTAAGGCACACGCTTTATCCCATGAGAAAAGCTTTCTCTTTTTTTGTCATCTGTCCCTCTGTCATGTCAGGCAAGCACATATCATGCTGCTGCCACAGTGCATACTCCATTTGTGTGTGCCAGGATAGGGGAGATAGTGTGTTCCTCTGGATGACAGTTTCAGGGCAAATCCTGCAATGCCATTACAGGATGAGATGAGCAATAGGATGCTCATGTGTGTATATATATATATATATATATATATACACATACATAAAATAGGTCAGCAATGGGCTGACCTCAGGCCAGATCAGCTTAACATGCTGCCACGGGCACCAACATGCAAAAACACTTCTTGTGCTCCTAGCCACTCCCAGGAAGAGATCAGAAGCTAATACCCAGAAATACATTGGATTATTTCAACTTACAGAAAACCAGTGGCAAAAAATTCTGAGTAAGAACTGAATGAATCTGGAAAGATATCTCCCATTATTGCTCATATAATCAGGCATATAAATATTATATGCATCAACACATGCACACATATCTACACAAGCATGATAAGTCAAAAATACACACTTAACTGTAGGTGAACACTGACAAAGAGTTAAGAATGCATCATAATGAAAGCATGCTTCTAGAAATCCAGACATTTGGTTGTGGTTAACAGCAATGCCAACAAACAAAATCTGAGAGTCATGAAAAATTAAATTACAGGTTCCATTTCAAAAATGGCCAGCTTTGCAAAAGGCAGCTTTGCAAGCACAGTTAAATTTTTTAAAAGGTATATGCAGTAATTATGCAGCAGCCATAGTGTAGCACCTATGTACATATTTTGGAATAAGCAGGGTGTTTTCCCTTAGCAAGACACACAGAATACTAACTTTAATGCTTGTTTCCCGAGTACATTTGAAAATATCTACTTGTGTTTCTGTATGCTCATTTTAGAAGCCTTATCTTGGCCTTAGGTTGTAGTCATGTCATGACGGTCTGAACCATCGTGTTTGTACCCCAAAACTGCAGTAGCTTGAAGTGCTACCAGATCACAGATCTTCTAGTGCTCTACAGATGGAGGTAATATCTGCTGTCAGTTTTCCTCTAATATTCCGTTTCTCCTTTGCTATAATTTCAGGTCCTCATGAACACAATTTTTTTACTTAAATTGAAAGGCAAGTCCTGGTCGACACAGTGTGCTTTTCAACCTAACACAGATCACAGCTCTTTACCTAATTTCTGTACCAGACTCATAACCTTTGTGCTGCAGCATCCCTCTGGGAGAGACAATCTTGATTTCAAAATGTCAAATGATATGCAATTATTTGCTAAGCACTATCATGAGTATGGTATAAAATGTGAAATGAACCCTCTTCCTTTACGCAGGGAACTTGGCATATCTTCGGATCAGATGAACATATTGTAACAATCTATTTCTGTATCTCAAAAACTGAAGGGAAACAACTGGATTGATCAAGCTAGTGCACAAGAATTGGAGAAACAGACTGTGCACAAGATGCTATTTTTTGCTGTCAGTTCCAGGGGCCTAGAAATGGTTGCGTGTATAAACACGTCTGCTTGTCATAGATCACTCCTGTGTAATGAGGCAAGCAGCACATGGTGCTGTAGAAATTTAAAATGTGCCAAGATGAAGGAACTGGCACCAACACACAAGCACAAAACTAGTCATGCAGAAGATTACCTAACAATGCTAAATGGAAACTTAAATATGAATCCTTTTTATTACAAAAAAACCCCAACAACAACAAAAAAACCACCAACAACAAAAAAATTGTTTTCTGTTTACTTCATTGTAGCCATTGGTTACTTTATGAACACAAATATATCACAATTATAGTGAGTGCTGATGATAAAAGTAATTCCTAAGGGCAGGCTCTTTATACAGGGACTAGACTTATATGCAAAACAAGGCAATTCCTATCAGAGAAGGAATTTTAAAAAATAGTAGTAGGCTCTGATGGCCTTGGACTTCTTGCTGCTAACTCCATAAAACCAAAAATGTCACAAAACTGTCCACATTTTCTTCTCTCTTCCTAGAGAAATTACCTACTTGACTGTGCTGTACATTCAACCACTGAAATTCAAATCATATATTAGAAATATATTTTTCCCCTTCCAATATGTTATGTTCAGAGAAGAGATAATTCAGGGGCCTGAATATGTAATCTCTGGGGAAATTCTTGAAGGCTTTTACAGCGTTTTATTTGACCATTGATTTTTAAAGAGCTGCTTATCCTCAACAGATTGTTGCTAAAGTCAAGTAAGACGTCACTTGTTCTCTTCAGCCTAGAGAAGACTAAGAAGAGACATCACTGAAATGACACAACTTCCTTGTGAGGGGAAGATGAGGGGTAGGCTCTGACCTCTTCTCTGTGGCGACAGTGACAGGACCCGAGGGAATGGCCTGGAGTTACCTCAGGGGAGGTTTAGGTTGGATATCAGGAGAAGGTTCTATCCCCGAGGGTGGTTGGGTACTGCAACAGAGTTCCCAGGGAAGTGTGTCACAGCAGCAAGCGTGACAGATCTCAAAAAGCATTTGGACAATGCTCTTAGGTACATGCTATGACTTCTGGAGGCATCCTGTGCTGGGCCAGGAGTTGGACTCAATGACCTGTGTGGGTTCCTTCCAACTCAGGACATTCTATGATTCCATGTCGAGTAGCTGTGGTAGCTTAAAGGAAACTAAAATCTGCAAAGCACAGTGTTTCCAAAGAAACTCCATTTTCTTATTAAGGTTTTTTCTCTACACTCCCTTTGAAAGTCTTGCAGAAATATATGTTGTATGCAGTCAAACGGTGTTTCCCAGAGTGAACATTTCACATTTATCTGGTGCTCATGAAAAATCTCCCAGATTCACCTGATTACTTTGCAGCCAAAAATCACATACACATATGTGTATGCATCTGCACATAGATATGCAAGGCTGCAAGATTGTTGCATGTGTTTAATTTCTTAGCACTTATCATGTCTGCAGCTTCATAATTTATAATTTATAAGGTTGAACTAATATTTTCTAACCCCTAAACAATCACTCCAGATTGATGCAGAGATGGGGTGTTTCATTCATCTGAATTTTTTAAACACGTTTATGTCCCTTAACATGGTAGTGTAAGTTTTAGTTAAGCCTGGACATTTTAGAGCTATTTCATGACAGGGCGTTATACATCAGGAAAATGGAGAAAAGCAGTTACCAGGGGTTTTATTGCTCTGTAGGTGCAGGCTCAGGTACTTGTACTTCGCTGATGCGGTTTTGGGGAAGAGGATTTCTCTTTCAACAGTGACCCCTTCTGGTGCGCGTCAGGAGAGCCTCCATGCGGCACACACCGACCTGACACTCCTTTCTAGCATAAAATACTTTGCTTATAAAAATTATTACTTTCCAGCCGTCATTTGAGGAGCCTAAGTGGAAAAAAGGAGTCTGCCATAAAGGCCTCACTTCCTTCCTGACCTTGTGTTACAAAGCACTCTTTGCATCTCCAAGCACTCTTGATTTTTTTTTTTTTCTTTTTTTTTTAACACAAAATGTCATTTAACCAAGATCAATGCCTCTTAGCAGAGCTGCATTACTTAGAGAACAGGAATCAATTTTCAGTCCGGTGCTAAACATAGAAAAGACTACAAGTAAGGGTCTCTGGCAATAATACCTGTCAAACAACTGATTTTCTTTCTGAGGGTGAAATACCGGAATTTTCATTCTTGTAAATCCATGCCTCCCTTCTTGTCTTTTGCTTCTTTCTTTCTGAAGAGCTCTAATGCCATTTAAGATTCGCCTTTCAAGATCATTTGACTGTAATGATCAGTGTTATAGAGCTTTTAGTCTCTACTCTGGCTCTGAAACAGTCTTCATTAATTTATCAGGCAGACACCTGCAGTTTTTAAGCAATAGGGTTATAATCCCAGTACTGCAATTGAAGTTTCAAATACATATAGTATATAACATAGTCAGACATAAAAATCTCGAGCAGATTCATGCTTGCTGCAATCTTTACTTCTGCAGACTGCTAGCTTGTGTACTAGGCATGCCACCATTTCATTTCACTTGATAATCCTTTAAAATTTGTGCCTTGAAAAAAAACCCTGTTGTTTCTTCTGGACCGGCACGAGAAATTCTGTCACATTCATCTGTGAAGTGACAACATTTCCTCAGCAGTACAGCTTTGTTCCTCAGTGCTCTTCTAGCATTTTGTTCCATTTTTTGCTAGTTTGAGTGGGGGCTTTTGGCAAGGGGTGGAGGGGCCGATCTAATTAGATGAGATTCCACTGAGAGCACTTCATAGCTTGTGATATTGTTGAGCTTTTTTTTTGTTCTACACACTGCAATATACTTACAAAATCATAAAACCTGCCAGGAGCTGCAATCAAGTTAGTTATTCCCCTGCCCTGATGCTGAAGCAGCATCACCACAGTCACTACAGAAAAGCAGACATCCAACTTCCTCCCACAGACCTATAAGGAAGAGCCCACCACCCCCAGGATGGTTTCTTCTGGGGCTTGGATAACACCATTAACTACTCCTGACTTCCCAGCATATTTTCCCTTACTATTATTTAACACTGCTACCCTGTAAGTTTTCCCTTCATGGATGCAGAAAAGAGGAATCTACCTTGGGTTCGCGTGTACTCAGATGACTGTAGGTGCCTCAAAGTCATCACTGCATCTCAGGTTTGATCTCTGGGAATTACTATTACAACACCTCTGGTTGGGAGACAGAGAGCCATCCAGCAAAGCACACAGTAAGCAACCCACAAAAGGAATGGCTGGAATTGCTACCTCCTGTCAGCTGAGGGGAGTTGGTCATTACAGAAAAAGCTGTGATAGTCTTTCCCTAGAAAGATTCATCCTTCATTTCTCATGAAGGGTGAATGCTTCTCACCCATCTTGAACTCTGCATCTTTTATATTTTGGTGTCTGTCTCTCTAAGTTGTATGTTTTCTCACTTGCTTCTTTTTCCCCTTTCCTCTTGCGGATGTCAGACCCTGTCTATAAGGTCTACAGGGTTGCTCTGTTCTGACAGCTATGAGCAAAGGCTACAAACCCAGACAAGCAATTTCAGTGGGAGCCAAAAGGTATTGCAGCTTTTTGGGAGGCCAGGGAGCAATGAGCAACGAGGACAAGCCAGGTGGGATAGATCTTTTAACTGAGGAGAAAGATGCTAATCGGAACACTGCATAAGGCCTTTAACAGGAAGTGTTGCCATGAGAGACTAAGATGGGACAGGAAAATTGGGAGAGCTATGACTGGGACAGAAAAACCTGAAATGATGCTCCTTGAGACAAGTGATGGGACTAGATAGGACAGAAGGGAAAGCTGTTGTTGCTCCTCACTGAAACCCCATCAGACTGGCTTGTTGTAAACTGTTGTAAACTGTCTGTTCATGGCTTACTGATTACATTCACTGTGAAAAAGAGACTATGAAGATAGGGATTATTTGTTCCCTGTTTCTCAGCTACTGCAGGATTAGCTTTTACCCAGACTCCTTCAGGATCTAATTCCTCTGCTGGAAAAGAGGAAGAACAGCATCTCCTGACGATCCTGTTGAAAACATTCAGTAGTTTCCAAAGACTATTACATGGTTATTACAGCCTTTTTACCATCCACTGAAATGTATTTCATGACAAAAAGCATGTGAGATGAATGGTCTTTGTCATATGTAATACTGGCAAATCCTCTGATGTCTATTATTTTTAATATCATTAGGCCATGTAACTCTGCCATTACTTTCCCAAACAGTGAAGTTTGCTGGTGTTTGGAAAAGACAGTAGTGCTCCTTGTAGCATCATTGATGACATTTATAGTATACCCAGAGCACCAAGAGCTCTTTCAAAGTGTCTTTTCTTGGTTTTAAGTGTCTTTTCTAAGTTTTAACCCACTGGCTTCTAGGGTTCAGATCTCATTATTTTTCATTGTTTTCTTTCAAAAGGCCAGCAGAAAGTTGATTAAAAATATGTCAATAAGGCAGAAGAACAGTTTGAATGCAACCAAAATATACCCAAAATAAATATAATTTTTAATACTTTTCCTGCGTTTTAATTCTACTTATATGAAGATCTCCTTGTTTTGCTTGCTTATCAAAGTCACGGCATTAGACCATGAAGCATAAAACTTTTTAATAGAAAACCTCTAGAGAACAATCACTGCCAGAGCATTTTTGTACTGAAGTATACTTACAAGAAAAAATATTAAAATGGGTGAACCCATACATGACAATTTGGATCCAGAGTTAGCTTCCCAAATCTCTTTCTTAATGTTCCCTGACAGTGAACAATTTTAAAGCAAAGATACACAAAAATTAAAAAACAAACAACATTAATACAGATTATTTTTTTCCGTGTTGTATTTCAGGCCCCCTGATTCTGCATGACGACACAGGTACCCAGATGACTGCAGCATCCGGCAGGTCAAGGTGATCTGTGAACGTGAAAAAAATGCTTCTTAAAAGTACAGACTACAAAACTTCCAGTGCCCAGTTCCACAAACACTCAGCTAAATGAGGGCTGAAACATGGGTGACATAATAAAAATATATTTCACCAGCACCCTGACACTCCTCCCTGTACAAAGTGAGCACTTATGCAGTGAATAGGTGCAGAGGTGTTTCCACTTACAAGAGCCTCACGTTTAAGACATAGCAAGTTATTTTCTCCCCTTTGTTGAGTTTTTGCTCTGTTACCAGATGTATTATAGTTCTTGCTCCTTGATTCCTTTTTCTACACCAGTCTGCCTCAGAACACAAGTGAACCTGTCAAGAATCTTTCTAGTTGACTGACCAGTCAATAGCAGCCAGCAATTTCATAAATGAATCTGTTTAATCAAGGTACCTAAGATGAAGAAGGTACTTAGAGAGCTTTGCAGGAGTGGGAGACTGACTTGTCACAGCTGTGTTATTCTTAAATTGGTAAGAGCAGAGTAACTTGGGTCAAGGAGGAAAATCACTGAACAATAAGTCACTGAAGTGCTTTGCTGAATCAGGCTTTAAGTGTGTACTCAGACACAGTGGAAACTGTCCATCAACTGAAGTTTGGGCAGAATGAAAAACTTCTCAAAGTTTGTCACATTCTTAACTGATATCCTGAAGAGCCATTTGCTGATTCAGTGCTTAAGGCCTGGTCTGCAAGCTGCCATGTTCCCTACACTCCCACATAAATAACCTTTATCAATATTTAAAGCAAGCATTCAGGGTCAGGTTTTTTTCCTCAACAAAAGGTATCTGGAAATGTTACTCATATTTTTCCTCCCTCAATAGTGTCATCATCAGTGTTGCTGCAAAATTGCATGTTTCTTTCCTATGACCTGTATGCAGTCAGTCTTCTGAATGTTCTGGACAGAAAAGCACTCTCACTTGCCTGGCATTAGCACTCCAGAGTGCACACAGCCACGGGTCTCTGAGGCACTGCCTGTGCACCCTGACACTGCTCCACCAAGCCTCCTCAGCTCCCCTCCAACCACTCTGTGCAGCCTGGCAGGGGTCACAGTACAAACTGATAGCATAGTACCCATCCCATGGAGATGATTTCAGATTTAACTGAATGCATTTGCAAGACTGAAMCCACATGCCCCCCTGTATGAAACCAAAAAGTCTTGGATAGAGCTATGCCAGAACTAATAAAGGGAAACCATACTGCTCTTTGACAAATACTGTCTGTCAAATGGAGCCCTTCAGAGGAGGGCCATTCCTTCCAAAAGGTCTGAAATCTGTTGTCAAATCACTTCAGAAGCCATAGATTCCTTGCACTATTTGTTCATGCATTTTCATGTTTACATCTCTCACTTGCACTTTTATAACTTGTACCAACACCTTCTAAACCTGGTGATGGAGAACTAACTTTATGCCACAGAACTAATAAGCTCAGCTTGTCTCAATAACTAAAAAATGTCTTCAAGAAAAGGATATTATTTTCTCTGAACATAACACAGAAAACAGTAGGGAAGGATAAGGACTATTTAACTAATGGATGATAATGCAAATTACTTTGACAGTCTGTTTGCAGACTTATGGAAAAGCATCCCGACAGATCCTCATAATTCCTTCCCTTTTGGAAGGATTTCTTTGTCAGCATGGTGTTACAAATCATCCCCCCTCCTTTTATTTCCTTTTCTCAAGTGGAAGATTTCAGTACTCTGTGCAGTTTTGTAGCAGGTGGCCAGTGCAGCAAATGGAATAACTGCAGAACTAAGATAATGACTAATCCAAGTCATTCCGTATATCAAATGTGTAGATCTTTTTAACTCATGAAATTTTGTAACACACTTATGTCACCAGTGCTTATTCTCTCTGCTATTGTGCCTCTGGGAAGCCATACTTGTGCTTCACACCAAAATCTTGGTATGACAGAGAGCTATAGGTCAGGTAACCCAGAGGGAAATAAACTCCAGAATAAATCACTGGTAGAAGACAATAGCTGTTTATGATGGCTTTCATTGTCCCCCTGCAGCACAGGATGGAGCTGCGTTTGCAGAGAGACTCTAAATCAAGCTGGGTACTGTCTGCTGTGGCCCTAATTGTCCACCTTTCCCTGGTGGTCAGTGGTGCAGGTCACTCATCTGTCATTCTGCCAAGCCAGTTCCCCCTTTTCATGTGTTATTCCAGGATGAGCATCACATTCCTCCCCCAAACTTTACAGAATTTAGAAAATCCTGTGTTACTCATACAACTGTCCATTACCACTACCTATTATAAAGCAATCAATCAAAGACTTCTGAGAACTTTTTCAATCACTCAGTCACAGCAGGACTGAAGACAGAAAGTGCTTCTTTTACATCTGAACTCAGCAGCCACCCTCACATAAATGGTGCCATACACAGGAACTCCATCAGGCTAACATCTGGTGCCACTGAGCCATCCTTTGGGCAACAGGGTGGCTTGGCCAGGACCACATTGGGATAAAGCCAAGGGCAGAGCAGTTCCTAGATTTCTGCATGGCACCACAGCATGTTCACTGCTGGCTGTGGTTATGCTGAGGGTGGTTCCTGGGCTTTTCACCCAGGATGTCACACAACAGACAACATAAGGAACATAAATAGACATTTACCCACAGGTTGACAATACATGTCTCAGAGGAGAGAAATTACAACCTCCCATTAAGCAAGAACAGTAAGTACTGAAAAAATAAACCACTTCACTGGTAACTCAGAATAGTCCTTTAAAAAATAAAATCTACATTCTCCATTACTATTACACAAGAATTTGTCTTCTTTCTGTATTGTTTCTCTGCAAAAGTCCCCTGTCCTTACTTGTTTGCTGCTTTTTGCTACAGATGATATACTAACACCTAATTTACATATAGATTAAATATTACCTTGAAGCTTATTTGCCCCTTGATGAGGAAAAGCAGCAGAACATCATATGGACATATAGGTTCTATTAAGACTGTTGCGTGGTCAGTATCACAAACTGGACTTGGAGAAGTGATGTTTTCGTATCTGTCCAGGTACAAAGTACTATTACAGATACCAGCCATTTTTAAGAATTTAAAAACTATGAGGCTTGCTGTGGCTATAAAAATAACTCAGTTTGTTCCTAATTTGTATTATGAAACTTTCCTCTCCCTCTCCCAATCTCAAGCATACAATGTGCTTTCAGATCTGACACCATGCAAACAGCCCACCCTGCTTTCCTCCTTCTCTCCTTCAGCTATGCCTTCCAATATTAAATTTTTAAAAATTCCCCTTTCCATTAGTTTTCTAAGCAAATTATTAAAGTTTTCTGTTTTGATTTACAGACATCTTCATATCTTCTGTCATACATTAAGCTTCATTCTTATAGAAAATTACCTATCTTTTATCAACTCTGACTCTTTGTTTTCAGCTTAACAAGAAAAATAAAGGGAACAATTGCTGAG
The DNA here is from genome assembly GCA_902810485.1 of Alauda arvensis. NCBI lineage: Eukaryota > Metazoa > Chordata > Aves > Passeriformes > Alaudidae > Alauda > Alauda arvensis. The sequence continues at coordinate 143,500 of CADDXX010000202.1, read as the reverse complement.
AATGAGAGAGGAATATACTGTTCCTAAGACTACTAATTTTCTTTATGCTCCACATATTATTGGAACTTTGTAATCACCTGAAATATGTCTTCACTGATTTTTTTTCTGTCTTTCCTTAGAAGAGGATCATGCATATTTTCCCTTTCAGAAGAATGCTGCAAGCAGAGCATGAACTGTCTTTGTAAATGCATTTCAGGTTGTCAGTGTGCTGTCATACACAGTTCTGACGGAAGGTGAGCTTCAGGCCTCACTGGGGCACGTGGCAGTAACCTATTGCTGCCAAGGGCCAGCCCTGCCATCCCCAAGCACCCACACCCTCCTCAATTGCTGGCTGATATTAGTGACATTAAGAGGTTGTGCTCGATTTTAGTACATAGGTGAAGTGCATGCTGTTGCACTCTACCTAGCCATCATCATTCCTCAGTAAGTCTTGGTCTAGACTGCAATAGTGAAAGGAGGGTGCTCGTAACCTTCATAAAGAACAAGAACTCAGGCTGAGGACATTTGCATGTCTAATTGCACAGAACTATAGCCATGGCTGAGCATACCCAGTTCAACAATCCCATATTCATTTTTTAAATTAAGGAGCATCTCCTTCACAGATAGGTCAGGTATAGAACATTGTGTTAAAAAAAATGGGATGAGAAAATACATCGTGAACTGGAACTGAAGTGCCATTTTCTTATTGTGTTAAAGAGGAGATATAACCTAAAACTTCATGAAAAAACAGCTTTAATTATTGGTACATGCTCCTTGACAGGCATGCCTTTAAAGAGGGTAGTGTAATCCTCCAGTATATGCAAAATCATAGGTTTAGGGCATCCTTAAACCCCAAGGCTTTGACTGAGGATGGACACTTGAACTACTCACCTGGAGTGGTTCACCTCCAACAGTATAATTTGAAACCATTGCGATAAATGAAAGAAGGAGAAGGAAGACATAAAAAGGCACATCAGTATCGTAAAATGACTCTGTAGAGGGTTCTCCACACTCCCAGAAGCAGCACTTACAGCTCACTTAGTACTAATGGGATGACTGAAGGAGGATCACTTTTCTGGGAAACAAGAGTAAGGAGTGTTGCCGCATCCCTTCCCAGATCTGAAGGCACAGGTAGGGGAAGCAGGTCACACTGATATTCTCTCCCCCACATCTCAATCAGCAATAACCTCCTTTCCTGGCTTGTTTTGTGCCACATCACTGCCTACCTGGGCCTCTGTAAGATGTGTCTGTTCTTGCTGCCACAAAACAAGATGCATCACAGCAGGTTAGACAGGAAGGATGTTAAACAGCTTTTATTTAAAAAAAAATGCTGCTGTTTGTTGTTAAGATGCACAAACACTGCTGGAAAAAAAAGGCAAGTATCTAATGCAGGAGACAGGGTGCACAAAAGAGCACAGTTGGCTATATCGCATTTTTCTTTCTTCACTGTAAAATGGAAGGTATAATAAAAAAATTGTACCTTGCCTCTTCAACACAGTATTGAATCCTCAAGTTGTGTCAAAAAGATGTGTTTGGCTTCATTACTAGTTTCATTAAAAATTACTGGTTTCATTAAAATCTTTCCACCAAATATCTTTTTAAAGATATGCTTCACTGCTATACTTTCTTTATTCTGTTCAATTTCCCACAAATACATGTTATAATTTTTTAACACCATTCACCATGGATCCATTGTGAGAGCAATAAGGGAAACCTTCACTGTAGAAATAACTATTTCTTGCTACAGCAATTTTTTCTCAGTTGTCTGATCTCTTTGATTTCAAAATAAAGGCCACCAGCTTAATTCTTGCTGTCATTTGTGGTTGCTGTCATTTATGCCTAGGCACATACTCACCAAATCCAAGAAAAAGGTCGGTTGGGTCAGCCAGAAAATAACTGAGGGAGCTACTAACTCATAGCCTGTATGTGCTATTAAGCAGTTAAAGAGTAAGGATTGTAAATAAAGAAGCTATGATTCCACTAGAACTGCTGCTCAGTAGGGATAAAGGAAGCACTCCAATGCTGATCACTTATAGACAGAGAGACTGGCTGACTTCGGTGTCTGTAGACAGAGAGAGGTAATCCCCTGGGCAGTGACATGTGGCTCTGCAGACAGCACCCTCACTCCTCAAAATCCTCTGCTTTCTACATTGGATATTACTGCCTCCTTCATCCTGAAACCTCCAGCTGACTGTATTGTGACAATGTTTCACTAACGATGGAGGAAATTTTATAGATCAGACAACACAGTGATTTTTTTATATTAGTACCTCTGTAGCCTTTTCTTACAGGGGTGAAATTATCTTTTTTCCCCTGAGTAAATTAGGTATCTGTTTGTGACACAAAAACTCAGCTTTTTAAAAGTTATGGCCTAGAATAACTGTTTTATTTCCACCTATTTTTCTCTGCAACTACTAAGGTATTTGTCCTAAATACCTTTGTTCCCCTTTGAGTGAGGGGACGAGTTACTGCAACAGCTGCAAAAGCCTCTAAAAGGACAACTTTTTGTGTAACTTGGGCTCTGAACTACTGCTGTCTTGGAAAATGTCTCCCTTAATGACATGCTTTGGCATCTGTTTTAATTTTAGTTGTGCTGACATAGCAAGAGAGGATCTTGTTTCCCTTCATTTTTTTTTCTCTAGGGAGTTTCCACAGAATACATATAACACTCATAACCTTCTCTTACAGCACCTGTGAGATGGATAACACTGGCAGCTCCTGTATTCTTTTTATACCTCTAGTTCAGCTCTATTAAGAAGACCTTTGTTTAGTCTTTGAGAAAACAAAATATTTCTTTTTTTACTGCCATCCTGAGAAACTGGTTATTTCGCTGCACCATAGTGTGCTAGTACCTTCAGTCACATCACTCTGGAAAGAATCCATGTGTTTTTCCTCTATTATATAACAGTACAAGAAGATTATGTATTTCATTTAAGGTGATGTTTGGTTTCACGTGTTGCTCACCCAGAGCATTTATGCCCAATTAGATACTCAGGAGGTCTCATAACTTAAAGTTCTTTCAACTGGCTTCAGAAGAGTAATGTTTACTCTTTAGAACCAGCTAAAATTAAAACCTAAGTCATTGCAAATAATATGAACTGTGAATCACAATCTCCATGACTGGAAGTTTCCAGATGTACAGGTGCCAAGTTCTCCTTCTGAACTGAAAGGATGTGCATTTTTTAGCTATGTAGGGGCCTGTATTAAAAAGAGAGTATGCATTCCATACATCTAGGAATGGTACTGAATAGCACTGGTATTCAGTGCCATGCCTCTGGTACAAATACATAGAAATAAATAAGCCAGGAATCCAGATCTTACCTGAATTAGGCACACAACTGATGCAATTACAAAATGGCAGTGCCTTTAGATGGCATTTTGTCCACATAAAATAGTATTTCAAAATAATATCTAAGGATGACTGAATTGCATTAAGTCTAATACCTTTTGAAAAATACAAAATTTCATCCACATTTTTGGGGTTTTTTGTCTTTTCATTCTCTTAACTGTTTGGGGAGTTATTGATCTGATCTTGGATGAGACATACATGGTACTAATTTACATGTGTGTGTAGCTTTTGCATCCTCTTTCAGATGTCTGTCTTCCTTAGATATTTCAAGGGCTTTATATATGAGAACTATGCCATATTTTTAACTGCTCTCCCCACTTTGCTTCAGCAAATCTCAGTACAAACAAAACCAGGATCTAGCCTCAAGGCAGGCAAGGACAACCCCTGGATTCCAGAGTACCTTTTCAAGACCATTGCTCTTAAAGCTTCTTTTCTCCTGTAGGGACTGACAAGCATGAAGTCAAAGCAGCTTTTCTTACGCCAAAATAGACTAGCATCTATCCCTGTTGCAGAGAAAGATTCAGCTTGTTGTAGCCAAAGCAGAGGTTTGTGAAACCTAGAAATTAAACATGCACTATTTAGGGTAAACTAATACCAAATTGCCTTGAAACCAATATAAATGTAATTAAAAGTGTAACCAATAGAAGCTTATAAGCTTCTGACATGCATTTTATGTATGTATCTGAGTAATGTGACACTAGCAGGGGAAACAAGCATGCATACAGCAATACACAGGAAGCATCCATTCAAGAAAAGAATTGATAAATACAAAGACAAATGCAAAAGAGATATGACACAAAAGGTTGCAGAGGCAGGACATCTTGATGCATACAAATGAAGAATGACTGCCCAGAACCAAGGTAAGCAGTAAGAGAAGTAGATTATATCCCTCTTTCAGGAGGCAGGAAAAGAGTATATTAACATCAGGCAGCAAGAGAAAGGACAGCAAAGGAAGAGGACAGGGCCACATATGACCAGACTTCCCCTATGGAAGATCTATCTGCCTTATTGCCTCCACCTCCGTAACCAAGATTATCCAGGACATAGCCGTCAGATTTCATGGCATCAGTGTCATGGCACCACACACAGAGCAGTGATTTGAGATATCTATGCTAAAGATTTGTAATTTTGCATACATAGGAAAGATTACTAATATTGTTTAAGTAGTAACCATTAGCATGAAATGAGTTGTTAATGAGTGTATTTAATAACGACTTTTGAATTAAAAATTGGCCAGCTTTATCAGTCTGCTAAAAACTCCAATCATAATGATCTGCAATTCCCTACATGTATACACATATTTAGTTGCAATACTACACTCTTTTTAGCTTTAATGGTCACAAAGTAAGAATATGAACAATTTTTTTTTTATGTGCTAGGGTACTCAAATTTAACTCATTGTTGCTGTGAGGGTAGTGTGCCTGAATCCTATCAGGACATGTGCCTCTTACTCACTGAAAATTGTTAAGCAGAGGTAATTCATGTAGCAGTGCAGGTATTTTAATGACTAGAAAGTGGAAAGCTGGCCAAGGCTTATGATATAACAAATACATATTCATAGGTGCACTGGCCTGGTGCCAGGGCAAACCTATGACATATTACCACTGCAGTAACCAAATGTATAGATTTTCAGTATAATCTGACTGCTGACAAGTTGTTTGCAGGACTTGTCCTTCTCTGGTGTAAGTGGCCAAGYTCCATGGCAGTCCATCAGACCCAACAGAGGTACTGATCTCATGCATGAAAGTTAATGTTTTGCAATTTGGTCACCTCTCAAATACTTGCTAGCAAAATGTACTCACTGAAAAGCAACTAATTTTCTGTCTGCCAGTTTTAAGGTGTCGCTGCTTAAATACTCAGTATGGAATCCTTTGCTGCTGTCAACATATGTTCTATTTTTAATCAGCTCTCATTCTGCAAAAGCACACTCTTTGGCATATTAGGAAATGTACACATCAGACTGTCCTTCAATAACTAGAATTTCACCTCCTCTTCCCATTCCACTGTGATTTGTCTGAAGACATTTTTCTTTTAACTTCTGTTCCTAAACTTCAAACAGAAATATTAGTGACTGATTACAGGAGCCTTGTGTTTAATCAGCAGTGCTGCCCACTGACTTTTTTTTATTCTTTAGTAAGATGCCACATCTTCATCAATATGACACCGGAAGGATATAACCCTGCTTGTCTGCATCAGATGCCATTGTTATTACATTTGTGGGCTGATGCTGGAATTGAAAGCCTTCTCCACCTGAATGCTGGGCTTACCACTTTTGTGTGCTTACCCGAAAAATTGCTCGAGCATGCCTCTAACACTGCACACAATTAATGGGTTTTATAATTTTCATTTTTAAAAAATCTAAAAATTAAAATTATCTTCCACCAGGTATTAGGAATTTGACGGTATCTTACAATACTTAATAATGCACTCAAGGTTCAATTAGAAGTACACATGTGAATTGGTAGGCTGAAATAGAATGATGTTATAGAAGATCCCAAAATAAAGTTTCTGTGGAGATAAGAAAAAAGGCAAAAGAGAGATTGTTTGCATTTATAAGCTCATTACACTGCCTCCTTGGTTAGACTGGAGGGCTGTGGTTGTCCCATTTCAAAGTCCACTAATTGTGTAGTAATGTTTCAATTTCTAAAATAAATATTATATGTACATATATAACATATGTATATGTTCCATTAAGAACACACTTAGCATCTCTGATCATGCATTGATCATAATTTCTGTGAGATTTGATGGGTGTTTGTGGATCCAGAACTTAAAACTTCGAGAGACACTTCAGATTTTGTCTGGTCCTTGGTCCCAGTGGGACTGACTAGGATTCCTGACTACCATCTTGTTAAAGCCTCCTCTGATTTTTGGACAATCCTGTGTGCGGTAACATACAAAAGAAAGCCTAGGCAATAATACTGTATCACTTAAATCCCTGAGGATTCACACACATTCTTCATATCTCATCGCACGCCAGGGGAGCCAACTGAGACCCTGACTTTTTTTTTTCTGATCTCAAGGATAGCAGGTCTCAGATACCATGCCTGTCCTGTTACCTGCTACATCTTTTGGGTTTACACACATTGTCAAGATGGCTCATTCTTTCAGTTTACAGATTTACCACACAAGCCCCCATATAAGAAATAGTTCTCTTTGTATATAGCTCATTAAAAAACATCCTTCAAACAAATTTTCAGTGAAAGGCAAAGTAACATCATAACTTCTAATAGCATCATTACAGATATTCTTAATAAAGTTAGCAAGCGGAGTTGGGGCAGGAGATTGAGTGTGTACTGAACACACCTGCATCATAACCATCCTTAGATTCCTTATGTTTCAGGCTGCAGGCATTACAGACAATCTCCTGATGGACGAGCTTCCTGCTTATAAGCAGATTTATTAGTTTCTTTGAGCATGGAAATGTTCTGAGATTGGACCACAAGACCTCCACTCCATCTGCCTATGCAACTTATGTCACATAAAACTTCTTCCTATCACCTGGGTGATGCTTTTGAAGCGTGAAGTGTCTTCACCTGTTAAGCAAAATATTTAAAATAGTTTGCTCACTGAAAAAATGCTCAACAGAAATATTTGAATGGGAAAATGAAAATGGCTCATTACCACCTCCTGACTGAAACCAGACATGACCGTAATTAAATCTCTGCAGGGTGACATTAGTCTTCATGCGGCTGACCACTTCCACAGTCTTCGAGAAAGCTTAACAACTACCAAATGCAGATGTCAGCATGGGATAGCTTCCTCATTCATGCTCTGCAACCTTAGCATTGTTTACAATTTTATATAATTTATTCTATCAGCAGAAAAGCTTCACTGGCTTTTACACATGTCTTCTTTGTTCAAGTCAGTTTTCTCAGATATTCTTATAAAGATTGCATTCATGTTTTACATGAAAATACCTGGAAAACTTCTTATTGGTTAAAACTTACAGAGCAAGGGTTGTCAGAGCTATCTTCAGAGGTATAGACTACAAAACTCATTTGATATCAAGCCCCTCAAGATTTGAGACCCTCAAGATCTGAATAAAATTTTGCAATGTATTTGTTTTTTTAGTTATATTTATGAGTAGCATAGCTGGACAGTTACAATTATACAATTGCACTGTGAATTTGTATTCTTCTTTGTATCAAGAAAAAGTGAAGACAATTCCAAGAYGAATGAAAGTCACCAGGAGTGAAATCAGGACTGGGCAGTAACTGAGGGAAAGGTAATTCCAGCAGCAGATGCTGACCACCAACTCATTGACTACCTACTCAAAATGAACCACAGACTCAAGCAGAGGGAAGAACTAGACCTGAGGACTAATTAACATGAGAAGTGACAGACGTAATAAGCAAATAGAAGGTTGAGTACTAGCTGATGAAAAAACTGTGGAAACTATGACCAATGAATGCTGATGCCTTTGTTTGTTAAAATGTATAAATAGTGTGAAGTTTAGATGATAGGGGAGTCAGCCTTTTGTGTGCTACCACCCAGCTCCCTCCTTTGCACACTCTAGGATAAAAATAGATATAACTCAACTCAGTGTGAGAATTAGCACTGGGTAATGAACTCACATTCAGGACAATTTACATTTGAAGTTGCAAGTGGAAATCAATGAACTGGTGCATTCATATCATACCCAAAGTCATCTTGACAGACTTTAGCTGTATCACACTGGAAAACAGGCAAGAAGGACCTACCTCACTTTATTCAACAATATTCTAAATGGTATTGTGTCATAAAAATTCTTGGCTCTTATGAACACACTAAAATAATTGGGTTTTTTATTCCCTCTCAGATGAGTGGAAGCTAGGTAATACAGTGGGAGCTTCTTGGCCTTAATTTTGGATACAGATGACAAAAGATGCTCTGGAAACTGAATTTTTATCTTCAGAAAAGGTTTAGCAATAAGCATATATAAACATTATTTGAAATATCATCTCAGAGTGAAAGCATGCAACTTCCTCCCATTTTGAGGTTGCCAGTAGGGTTCCTCTAGTGGCCATGGGTGCTGGTGTTTCACATCTGGACATTGGAAAATAGTGCTTTGTCATATGCTAGGGAATGAAAACCGGTCCCCAGGTTTTAAGGAGTAGATGAGAGCAAATGGAATACTCACGGCCTTTTTGCTGATAGTCCTGCAGGTCAGCAGTACTCCACCTACTCCACCAGAGACTGGATATTTCTGCTCATCAAATTATGTAAAGGGGATATCAAATTAAATCACTCTGTTTCTACTAAATGACCTTCTTGTCACAGACATTTAAAGCATGTGGGAGCTGCTAAAATGCAAGTTCACTTCATATAATGACAACAGTGCATACCAAGTCTTTGGCTCACATATGAACTTCTGTGGCAGAGGAGCTAGTTCTCTCAAGTAATTTCTTCTGCTGTATACAAGCTCCCATGGCATCTGAAAAGTAGTTATAAGGACAGATTTAAACAACTGACAGTGGCAATATTACTGAATACATCCTTGACCAATGAGTATCTTCACTTCCATGAATTCAAAAAAGGCACTAAAATTCAAGGAAACAACTTTCAAGATTTCTTAATTATTTTTAAAGCAAAATTTGTAATCCTACATGCCAATTTCCAATAAAAAAAATGGAAAAGGTAACCATTGCTTCTAATATTTGAGTTTGCTTCTTCTACCATTAATAAATGCTGAAAAAAAAAATGAACCAGTAGTGGGGAAAATGTGTTGCCTTTTTCCTTCATCAAATTCAATTCTTCTTTTAGTATTTTTAAGTTTCAATATTATGAAAATAAAACTTACTCCATTTTTTCTCATTGCTTCTCTGGAAAGATCTTATTCTTCAACACCTGAGCTTTAGTTCTATTATCTTGTATTTCTCTTATGATTTTTGCCTCGGAGGCCAGCTACTTTGTCCTGCATTTTGGAAAGAAAGCAATTATTAACCTCATCAGTGAAGGTGTACCGATCTTACTCTTTGCTTGAAGATTTAAGACATGTATGGGACACATTCCTGTGGAGTTAAGTGTTATAGAAATGACAAATTCATGTCACTAAGTGCTCTTAGTGCCATATTTCTAGCCCATCAATTTTATTCCTCCCTGGATGCATTACTATTTTTAGCTATTAATCCAAGCTACTCTCTCAGGCAAAACTCCCTCTGGAAGTTTTATAATTCTACCAGAGAGAACACAGACTCTAGTTTTTGGATATATTCCTCTGTTTTTGAAGAGGAAGCAATACTACATGTTCTTCTACATGATAGAAACCACAGGTGTTTCTATCTGAGTATTTTGTTTTTTTTCCTAAATATAAACATTTGTTATACTTGATGTGGTACCTCACTGCTATAACCAGCATTTAAAAAAATCCGAGCTTAGTCTGAAACTGTTGATTGTTTTCAGCATCATCCAAAAGTACAATTGCTTTTTAGCAACAAGGTAATGACACAAGGTCACATCAGTCCCCTTTCAACAGGGTACATAGCAGAGTAGCTTTAAAATGAATGATAAAAATTTAATAATTCAAGCAGAATATTAATGGCATGTTACAATGTACAAGAAAGTAAGCATAAGATTCTTCAGTTCAAGACAAGAAAAACTGAAAGCAGACCATAAAATGATTTGTGTTCTTTACATCTTTGAAATATTGGTATTTTTAACTGTCATGGAAAATACCTTAGATTGTTAATATCAACAGGCAGAAGATAACCAGAGACACAAGGGGTGAATGTCCAAAAGTGAGCTTCTGAATTCTCAAGCACAGGCCCGCTATTGCTAGCTACAACTGCATAGGCTTGTTGTAAAACACGGAAACAGCTCTGGACTAAACAGAAGGGACATGACTAAATCTTGCAATAAAGGCATGTTCCATACCATAAGGCAAACCTCTCAATTTAGAGGCAGATCACATGTGTTTCTACATATATTTAGATGAAGAAAAGAAGGTTCATAAAACAAGAAAAAGGGAAAATTTCTTGAAACTTCACCCAAAAAAGCACCCAGAGGTGTTTAGGGATTTGGCCACTGACACTCAAGATCAGGGACTGCAAGCATCACTGAATAGCCCAAAATCAAACCCCACCGCTCCAGGATCAACAGCAATCTTCCCAAAAGAAGAAAGAGAGAAGAAAGTTAAGAATGGTGAATGTTACATGTGAAGTTAAGGACAATAATGGTGCCACCACCACCAGTTTTTAAAACCTCAGTATCCCAACACACAGAGTTTTTTTCATCATGCTCATGACAGTAATACATGAAAGTAAAGCAGAAATAAAACATCTAATAAATATGCCTTACTAGGTTATGTAGACAGAAGCTTCTGTAAGACATAAACCTACCATAATCCACTCAAAGTTTAACCAGTTAATCAAAAATTAAAACAAATATCTGATGAACAACATTTTTTCAGAATCACTTAGAAAGACTCTCTAATATTTGAACATACCAAACAAGATAATCAAGCCCGAAATGTAAGGACAGAGAAAATAAATATTGAAGTCAAGATAGAATGTCACAGAAATGTCTGTTACCAAGCTTTGCTGGCAACATTTCAGAGCAGGATCAATTAAGGTGCAGAGAGATTCAGAATCTTTCCTCCAGTGAAAATAATTGTACAAATTATGAGGCAGTGTTGAGCTGTACCCAAATTGTTCTTTTAAGATAAAGTTGTCATTGACAGCTGCAGTCAACATCCTGCACTGCCTCAAGGCAAGGTTGTCCTCTCCTGTTAATCTAAAGGAAATTTCGCCACTGTTCCCAGTGGAAGTAAAAGCAAATGCAGAGAATTAAAAACGATACAGCAAAATAAAAACATCTCCAATACCAACATATTTCTGCAGCTCTTATTGATACTCAAGGTTTGCCTGCATATTTTGTTACTGTTTGGTTTAACTGTACAAGATGAATGAGCGCCTGGAATCATTTAAGTATAATGAAATCCTATTTGTACTTCTAAAATGACACCACACACTACTCAGAAGTCTTTACATGTAGCTCAGAAGGCTTGCTAAATGGATTTGATATGATTGTTAGTCACTTCTGTGGGTGCTTGAAGAAACTTAGTCACTTTCAATTGTCTTAGAATCTATATAGCCTGCTGACACTTCATCATGTGTGGTTACAAATTTGGCTTGCACTTACCATCCAGAAAGAGAGACTATCCTTCTCCAGCTGACCATAATAAAGTGCTGAGCTGTATTTGGATTTTAACTACTTTCCCTTTTGGAAACTTTTGGCAACTTTCCCTTTTGGCAACTACCACGATCTTAAGAAACCACTGTGTCTCTTCACTGCTCAGTTCAAGTGTGTGTAGGACTGGCTCCTTGGTCACATACAGCTCTAGGATATTCAAATGTAGTATTTGTGCTGGAGTTGCACACAGTGATGGCAGCAATGTGATAGGACAGGGTTGCTGGATGATCAAGTATGTGAGCAAGTGAGCCACCAGGAGATGCCAAAGGTGGCTGTTCTTCACTGCCTTGCTGTCTAGCTGAATATACAACTATCCCCCAGGGAAGAGCTGCTTCCATTTTCTGTCGGAGTTACCTCTTCTGAGATTAACCCCGGCAGTGTAAGGTCTTCCTTTTCACCAGCCCGTGCTTGAAAGAAGGAATTGGAAAATGTCTGGGTTGCGGCCTGCAGATGTTTATTTTAGAAAGCTTATCTCAAGGTTCTCTCTATCCAACATGAAGTTCACAAGCAGCTGAAAAGATGAATTCTCTCCTGCCCATGACAGCACCTGGACTTTTATACTCTAAACTACGTTAACACTGTTTTTCTCTAAACACCAATAACTAAAATCCATGTCATGCAGTGAAACTGCACCTTCACCCAATCCTAAAAACCATCACCCTTTGCAAAGAGGAAGAGGAAAAAGAAGACAGAGAAATGTGCTTTCATCACACTGATCTGCCTCCATCTTGACCCCATTTTACCTACACAGCAACATCTAAAACCCTACTTTCTCACCCAGTGACATAACAAAAATTACACCAATCAAACCCTTGTGACCTCCAAATGCTCAGACAGCCCTGGCAGTGCTTTTTCCACGGGCTGAGACCAAAAGCCACCACTGTCTCTGACACAGACCAAGGACTGCCCATCCAGGAGACCCAGAGAGATACTCTGGTCTCCCATAATTTTCTGCTTCCAAATAACTGCTGGGCCTCTGCTTAAGGGGTAGATGCTACCTGTCTTGTGGATATAGGAAGATTTGGATACATACTTTGGGAAATATATTCCACTACACATAGTGTAGTGGAATATATTTCCTTGGCCTTGGAGCTGTAGGAAAACAGCTGTAGTAATTTTGTTTTGCTCAAGAGGAGGAACAAAGAGGTTTAAATATCTAAGAGTCCATGTAAATGCTCTGCATGAAATGCAGTTGAAGAGTCTTCTGACACACAGACAGAAAAGCAGCAGAGAGATAAGCCTGCTGCTCTAACAACACGTRAATTTTGGGTACCATATATTTTTCAGAATTAAAATTCAGATTCTTTGACATCTGTAAAGGTCTCAACAATGACAAAAGAATTGTGCAGATTAAAATGAGCTAGCAGTAAGACAATAAAGCCAAATAAAAAGCCTGATAGACTAGCTCAATACTTACAGCTTCATTAACTTGTGATCACCCTTCAGCTGCTGCCATTTCAGGTGCAGAACACACCAGTATCACTGAGACTCTTCTAAAGTATTTCAATCAAAGAATTACATGTTCAAAACACAATGCAACAAAAAGACATTATCTAACTTATGGAATATTCTGATCAGGAAGTCCAGGTTACAATTTTTTCTGGAAGTAGGAGCAGTGAAATCAGTAGCAGAGACAGAAAAACTGACAGCCATACAGCATGGGTAGCAGTAAGGCCATCTTCAACCAGTTTTGGGGAGTTTAATACAGAATTTTCTGTCACACATCTGAAAAGGAGGAATGAATAGAACTCTATGTTGGAAGTGTTTTCCATCTGGAAATCAAAGCAACAGTGTATTTTTTCTGAAGTATAAGACTGTCCTGGTTCTAAGGATACACGCTGTGTTTTTACTCTTATAACATCTTCCACATTATAAATTGAAAAACATTTAAATGTATGGCAAGCTATAACTATGCAGTAAGACAGGACAGAAATGGCTTGTCTGGATCCTCATGCTTTCAGCTACAAACCCATCCTTCTAAGGTTAATGCTGGTCTCAGATATCAAAAAGCTAGAATGTGAGAATAAGTCTTGGGATGGCTGTGAGGGCCTTCTTCTTGTTCCAACAGCCATATAACCAGAAAAGATCAGATAGTAATGGTGAATGTGAATGGAACAACCAAAACTCTCTCAGGGGGTGTTTGTCCAAGACTGATAATATTAAAGATTAAGATAACAATCAGATGGATTAAACAGTAATCAGGCAATAATCAGAGACTTTAGTGCAAAAAAATCCCCATAAAAAGCAATATAAAACCAGCAAAAACATTTGCAGCAGTGGGGACAGCAGCTGCTGATGCTGGGCAGACAGAGCAGCCTCACTGCAGGGCACTGCTGGGCACTTGCACCTGTTTTCTGTGAAGGACATAGGGGAGTTAACCCCCCTTGGCATGTGCCTATGGGACCCTAAAGGGGCTCCCTCAGTAGCTTGGCAATCTGGGCTGCAGGGGTGAAACAGATGAAACAAGCTGCACCCTGGGGTTTATTATTCCATGAGTGTGGTCATCCTGTATGAAGCACGTATATGCCATCAAAAGATTGGTATGCCAGCTCTGTAAATTGCTTTGATTTGTGATACTAAGAATATGTAGGTATAGCCAAGGTAATAACTGAAAAGCAAATGGCTTCTTACTGTAAAAACACTGAAAAGGGGATATGTAACAGTTGGCAATTTAATCAAATTGACTGACTAGAGAAAATTGCAATTATGGAGAATTCAGAAGAATTGTCTGCTTTTGGTGACAGTTGCGACCTTGCCTGACATCAAAGCAAATTTTAGCATTGGGTCTCACACTGGACTACACTAGGAGAAAGAAACTTACTGGCTGCTTCCAAATTGGGTACTGATCTTCAGTGACCCCTGAGGAAACTTGTCTGTCCTTCCTTGACCTCCAATTTACATGAAGTTTTACTAACTTCAGACTTGCAGCAATGTCCTTTGGCGACACCAAGGGTAAAACTGAACCAAAATAGCAGTGACATTAGAACCCTGTTGCTTTCTCTCAACACAGATATTGACTTCAGAAACTTCCTACCATTTTACCTGGAAAAAAATCTCTAAATACTAATCAAAGGTACAACATCAGAAGACCTTTTACATATGTTGGGCTTGTTACTCAGCTACCAACCAGCTTCTGCTGACTATCCAGCAAGTGTCTGACCCATTCCAAAGACAAAATAGAACCAGGATCTTGCCATGCTGCTCAAGAGTGTACAGCAATATATTTTGAAAGAACATGACATGTATTAATTTTGTAATACATTACATACTTCTTTCAGAAACAATTATTCCTTGCATGTAGCATGTAAGGGCCTGCAGTAAGGGCCTTTGAAAACAATGACCTCCTTTCAAGTGGAAATTACATTGGAAATAATGAAGTATAAAGTCAGTGTTTTCAAAAAGTGTGTACTTCAATATATTGCTGAATGCAGAAAAAGACCTTCAAGTACAGAAATGCTGTGTCTCAAAAGTTTTTATGTTGGAGATTACGAAAATGCTATGCATCCATGAGATAGTTGTGCAAGGTATTGCGAAAGATGTGATTTTTGATTCAAAACTTGAATGAACTAAACTCTCTATTTTCATTTTTAGTATGAAAATCTTTGGGCTTCAAAAAAAAAAAAAGTTTTTTACTGGCTTTTCTCACTTCCCTTCTTCATCAAATAATAGCACAAGTATATGCACAAACAGTAGAATAGAAAAATGTCCATCAAACATCACACCTCCTGATGAATCCTCTGCAGCCATACTTGCTAATGAACAATATGTTTTTTTTAGCACAGTCTGCTCAATGATGGCAAGTACTTGATTTGTTTTGCTATCCTTAATTCAAGACTGCCATTTATGGCAGCTGGAAGGTCCATGGAAGTACTTTACGCTCCCCTGCTCAAGGGCACATAAAGGCTAATGCACTCATGTAGAAGATTTTAAAACACCTCCCAGATACGACTGTCCTAACAGAGTAGCACTGGGCCTTTGGAGAAAAGGACAAGATTTCCCTCTTAAAATCCCTTGCTGCTGGCAATGAGCGTATCCATGGCAAACTGCAGGGGCTATCTACCACCTTTAAAAACAGTGTGCTCCCACAGATTTTCATCAATACACATCAGAGTCTTCCCCACTAAGAGAAGTAAACCTCTACAGAAGTGAAAATGTGGAGGAAGTCGTTTATGTTGTGGTCCCAATAAACAGTGCTGCTAAAGTTTCTCTGGCCTTCATTTGTAACACGTATTGAAGAAGCTTTCTGTTGTTTCCCCAACATCTTTCAGACTTGAAAATTTCCCACAATACACCTCTCCAAGTTTAAAATATGGTCTTGGGTTACAACCAATTTTGTTTCATTGTTAGAAGATCAATAGGATATAATGACATATGCGTGCTTCTGTGCAACGTTATTCCCAAGGTTAGGTTTGCAATAGAATTAAGTTGTATCAGCACACAAACATTAATACAGCAGAAAAAGGAGAGAGGGAATACACACACGGAGCTGGGAAGAAGTCAGACCAGATGAGACCAGCTGTTTTCATTAGGTTTGTGAACTTAGAATTTATAAAAGTCCGCTGTGTAACTGCATCTGAACAATGCCTTTATTTGAAAAATATACCCAGCACAGGAGCTTGGTTAACAAAAACTACCTTTAGCTAAGATCTTACTGCTACAAGAAACTTGGTTTTATAAACTGTATCTAAAACATATACATAGTACATGACCTCATCTCTTATTTATAAAAAATATAAAGTCTACTTCCACTTTCCAGCTAAACTCTTCATGTATAATTGCATGTTTTCTTTGATATAATTTCTTATTTTACTGAGACAGCACTCTCCATCAGTAGTGTTAGAATAAAACAACCCCTGGTTATATCCCAGGGGTGAATTCTCCTTTTCTTCAGTTTTGCAATTTATTTATTTATTTCTAACTGACAACACAGCTATATAGTGAGGGCTCCACATTCCTGTTATTTCTGCCAAATCAAAATCACACTAGGGGTTAATATAGCAGATCCTATATTAACGATTCCAGATTTAGAAAATAACTCTGGAATCGTGAAAACACTTGTAACTCACATGACCATTGATCTAACACAAATAAAACAGTATCACCTCTTTTTTTTTTAAGTTGTTTCTAATAGATGGTAGGCATGTTTTCATTTTTTTTAATTTMTGGCAGCTGAAGAGGAAGTGTCAGTGTGATTTCAGCAGTCAAGAGCTAACTATCTTTGCTTACTAGCCATGGTCTGTCTCTCCAGCCTCTACAAAGCTGAACTGTTGTTGTGTAAAAGTTAGTGACATCTGTTCAGAGGAAGATCAGTGTTCCCTAAGCTCCAACCCAGCTATTTACTAAAAGCTCCTTTGTCATGATCTTTTGTAGCAATTTTACCAGTCAGGAGGGCTTAAAAGTACAACACTTTCCTTCAGCGGGGGAGGGGGGGGGGGGGGGGGAAGTGGAGGAGGAAAGAGGGAGTCTCCTTGTAATGAAATACCTCAGCACTTAAAAATTCTGTATCCCTAAATTCTATCTGAAAATTGTTAACTGAGTGGCTCTAGAATTTCAAGCTGCTTTCTGTAACTAATGGTCCCCATACCGTCACACCTGTGCATTTACTGATCACACTGGAACAGGTAGCTCAGAGGTGTGGATTCTCTCTCACTGGAGATATTCAGGAACCTTCTGGACACAGTCCTGTGCCTTGTGCTTTGGGGGGACCCTGCTTGGGCAGGGAGGTTGAATCAGATGACCCACTGTGGTCCCTTCCAATCTGACCCACTCTGTGATTGGCAAAATACAAACATAGGGACAGCATTCTGGGATAGCATCACTCAGATACAAACAGCTGGTGAGGGGCAGCTAGAATAAATACCAGAAGTTCTGTGTAACCAATTTATATTCCCAGGTCAAGCTCAAATTTGCATGGGCCCGAGTACTTACTAAAGCCAGAGTTTCTAAGAACAAGTTAAAACTAGTAACAGGAGACTCAATGAACATGCAGTGACAGTGTAAGCACGCTTCACTGCTTCTAACACGGAAGTGAAACAGCCTTAAACCATCACCAAAAGTACTGAGGAAAGGCACATCGTTCACCTCTTATAAGAATGAATAGCTGGTGATAGGGGAGTGCAAGTTTTGTTGTCTCAAAATCTGCTTTCATGTTGCTTATGTGTACATAAAGTGTAATCTCAGCACTGATACCTGTACCAACACTGAGTGCTCCTGTTTCTTAAAACCTTGGACATTAATTTTGTGGCAATCTGCTCTGGCTAAAAAAGAGCTTCACTACAGTGAAATTAGCTTTCTTCAACATCGGTTTGATGAAGTGATGCAAGCCTGCACTGTCTGGGTGCCTGCATGGTTTCACTGAAGCAGGGCAGCTAGATAATACCATGTTTCCCTGGCCTTACTCCACCAGGCTGAGCAACTGAATTGCACTATATTTATTTCCCTTTCTGCCTATGTACTCCCTTATTCTAAAGCATGAAGTCATGATGATGATTCAGGTTGCCATACTAAAAACACAGATAAAATTGTGATGTGTTTTCACTTGAGCTCGTTTTCATCTTCTCTGTGTTGCATGCTCTCTAATTTCTGTGCAGATGTGCAGCACCAGGTTTCATAGACAGGTGTATTCTCTGTCAGGGGAAAAATAACTGCTCGCACTGCAGCTCGTCACTGATCTGATGTGTCCACAAAAGGCACTTGCAGAAATATTTTTAAGTCTCTTCAGATTATAAGCAATGAGAGTGTTACTCTCTTCTCTGTGAGAAGAAAGTATTCAACAGTGAAGGAAAAGAAAAAGACAACCATATTGCTATGACAGAAATTTCAACTGCCAACACTATCACCACAGCACTTACAGAGACCCATCTATAACTTTGAGAAAAAGTAAAGGACTTGTAATTTATCATTATGTTTCTTTGAGAACATGATGATTTGACTTTAAATGTAGAGTTCTCAAGGCAGTTTATAAAGGGAAAACAGCAATATTAAGTGTCTTATGCAAGGCTACATGACAATCTAGTTACAAAATTATGACAAATGTTACATCTTCATTTCTGAAGTCCATTTACTGAATATTATTACTGAGTTAATACCAAGTGCATTTTTTCTTCTGTACAGCTTGGTGTCTACAACTGCATGATAATCAATTTATACTAAAGACACAAACCCTTTTTGAATGAACTGCATAGATTACCATTTAGACAAGAGGTGAGTAATGGAATGCCACAGTTTGAWGTCCAATCTTTGTATAAAGCAAATTAAACAGCAGTAACTTTTGAAACTAGTTTAGTTCCATAATCCCTCAAAGCTTTTCCGTAATGGTTACACAAATTTTGTCCTTTCTTTGTTACTTTTATTGGAGCTTTGCTTCTCAGAAATTAAAATTGCAATCCAACACATATATGTAAGTTAATATTCAGCATTTGTTTTTAAAATCATTAATTAAAATAATCTAAAGGCAAATTTTAGTTGGCTGAAGACTACATTTGTCAATGTGATGCTATTCAATTGTCTATATTTAAAGGGATTTTTACAGGCTTCCCAGGGAAGTCATGGAGAGTCTCTGGTGACCCACCAGGACACGTTCCTGTGCAACCTGCTCTAGATGACTCTGCCTAGGTAGGGAGGTTGGATAGGATCATCTCTAGAGGTCTCTTCCAAGCCTAATGACTCTGTGAATTTTGAGGTGAGTGATTTTTGTGATTGAATTTGGAGGGTATGAAAAAAAAAAAAGCCACACTTCAGGTCTCTTGTGTCCTATTAAGACTTCCTGAATGGGTGTGTTCAAGCTGCCAAAGACAGAAGTCCTCAGGGTACTTCAGGATGCTCCGATTTTCTAGGCTGTAAAAAAATAAATGGCTCTAATATGTGGTGATTTCAATCAGAGAATCACAGAATGTTAGGGTTTGGAAGGGACCTTAGAGACCATCCAGTTCCAACCCTCCCACCACACCAGCCGCTCAAGGCCTTATCCAGCCTGGCTTTAAACATTCGACAGGGATGGGGCATCCACAGTTTCTCWGGGCAACTTGCTCCTCTGTCTCACCACCCTCACAGTACAGCATTTCTTCTCAGTATCCGATCTAAATTTCCCCTCTTTCACTTTGTACCCATTCCTCCTTGTCTTACCACTACAGTTCCTAATGACGAGTTTCCCTCTGGCTTCCCGGTAGGTCCCCGGACACGACTGCTGGTTAAGTAAGAGGACCACGGGTACCCACCACGAACCTGYAGCACTAAACCAACCTCGCTCACCTTCACCATTTGGCATGCACTACGTTTAGATATCATCCCAATTCCATCATTACCAACTTCCTCTTTTAGGCCTAAAAGCCCCGCCATAAATTATGCCCGATGCTCCCGACACAGCACAGTTTCAACTTGCGGCTACCTCCATAAACYACACTGGGTCGGGCCTGTTTCCTTCCACTGCCACCCGCCAGACACCACCCACTCCCCCGCTCCCASGGAGGTCATACGGGCACTGCTAACCCCGCCCAGGAATGTCAGTCACATTGGCACGGCTCCCCCCGCCCAGGGAGGGCCCACCGGCACGGCTCCTCCCACCGGTGGCGGGGCGGTCCCACGGACACGGCTCCTCCCGCCCGGGGCGGTGCCGCGCCTGCGGAGCCCGCGGTGCGCGGCAGGGGCGGCAGCGCAGGCGCGGGGCAGCGGCCGGAGCCGAGGTGAGGCGGGTGCGGGGCCGGCGCGGTCGGGGTGTGTTGGTGCCGGGGCCGGTGTCGGCGGCCTCTCTGCTTTGGGGGGACGGGAGCGGGGCCGTCCCGCAGCTACCTCTCCGCCGCCTCCCCGGGAGGTTCAGACCAGACCCGACCCGGATGGTGCGACACGGGCCTGATCCGGGCCGGGAGAGCGAGGGTGCTGCAGCCGCCGAGGTGGGGCAAACGAGCCTCTGGTCAGCCCATGGGTGCCAAGAATCCCATGAGTGTGGGTGGCTGGCGCCGTGTCTTCCCTGAAAATCGTAAAGTCACGGTGTCAGATGGCCAAATCAGATGGCCTTGGCTTCCCGGTTGCCGCTCGGGCGGGGCAGTGGCTGCCCCTTGAGTGGGAGCCGGAGCGAAAGAGGTTTTACACTTCTGCTGTGAAGTTTTAACTAAAAAAGGAAAAAGAAGTGCGAATACAGGGCTCTGCCGAGCTTGAGCTGTGGTAGTGTGTGTTCTTGCTCCGTGTGTCCCGGGTGGGATTTCCCGCTGCTGTCATGTGGAGTGCTGCAAGAGAGGAAAGCTGCCAGCTGTTCACGATAGGTTTCTCTCAATATTAGTGGGTTCTAGCTGTTACAGTTTTCTGTCCTTGGTTGAGTTTGTTTCCAGACCTTTCTTATTTCATATCTTCCTGTGACTGTACCATAGCTTTTAGGGAAGATGAAACTTCCTGTTGTCTTCTGCCGCCTCATCAGAATGGGGAAGCTGTAGAGTTGGTGCAGACTGCTAGAGAAAATGTTCAGGAATTGTGTCCACACAAGATGAGAAAGTTACCCGTTAATACGTTCTGTAGAGGTGCTGAGCACTTTTCTTGTTTCATAACACCCTGCATGTGATGTAAAGGATATGTTTATCATGTCAATTTTCATACACAAGCTGTATGTTGTGCAGGTTCATCGTGCCTCTGTAGTGAGTAAAGGGCATTTGAGGTCAGACTAATGAGTGTAAAGTATGCCACTTTGTTATGTGAAACATACATACGTGTACACACAAACTTCCTTCCTGAATGATGTCTACAATGAAATCTTGGGTAAAGAAGTCAAGTTGCCTCTTGAAAATGTCATTTGGAAAGAAAAGAATTGTGGAAAGGCTTTGGTTGGTAGGGACATTAAAGATTATGTAGTTCCAACGCCCCCTGCTCTGGGGGGTGCATGCCATCCCCCTAAATCAAGTTGCTCAGTGCTCCATATAGCCTAGCCTTGAGCATTTCTAGGGATTGGGCATCCACTTTTCGGGGCAAGTTGTTCCGGTGCATCTCCGCTGTCACAGTAAAGAATTCCTTTCTAACATCTAATCTAAATATTTCCTGTCTTGGTTTAGAGCAAGTCCTGTCACCTACCTGCCCATGTAAAAAGAAGATGAGGTAATTAAGAAGGCTGTTCTGACTTTTTTTTCCTGCAAAGACTTTTTTTTTTTTTTTTTTAGGTAATGTAAGCATTTCAGTTAGACAAGAGGGAGGGAACAGGCATGTCAGCTCTTTGCCCACCACCGTCTCCTGCAGTTGCTAAGACAGAGATCTCTCTGAATGGCGAGTCACCGTTGTTAGCTGCCACTTTTGCTTACTGGGACAACATTCTTGGCCCCCGAGTGAGGCATATCTGGGCTCCAAAGACAGAGCAGGTGCTTCTCAGCGACGGTGAAATAACTTTCCTTGCTAACCACACCCTGAATGGAGAAATACTTCGGAATGCAGAAAGTGGTGCCATAGATGTGAAGTTCTTTGTTTTGGCTGAAAAAAGAGTAATCATTGTGTCATTAATCTTTGATGGGAACTGGAACGGAGACAGAAGCACATATGGACTATCAATTATACTTCCACAAAGTGAACTTGGTTTCTACCTGCCACTTCACAGAGTGTGCGTGGATAGGTTAACACATATTATAAGGAAAGGAAGGATATGGATGCACAAGGTAAGTTTATTGTTCATTACTTAAAATAATTGTTGTATTGTCTTGTGCAGAAGTAAAAATTGAGAGGCTGTGACACCTGCTGTGTGGAGTCCAGAGACACAAACTCAGAAAAGGCTGGTCTCTGTACAATTTTGAAGGTTAAAGGTTATCAAATCATTATGTCAGCAAATTCAAGGCTTGGATTTTTAGCCACAGGATTATCCTGGTGATATTATATAGCCTCTACAAGACTGTGTTGTTGAAAGAGGTTTCCTGCACAGTTTTACAGTTTTTTGGGTTTTTTTTCATCTCTGAATTTCATATAAATTGTTGACTTTAATTGTATTAATTTGTGTATTAAAACTTGGTGTAATTGTAAATTTACTGTGTTTGAAATCATAGTTTTCCTTGTTGAGGTCCAGAAAACGGAACTGATGCAATTAATCTTATCATTGCTGTTACAGGTTAATTTTTAAAAAAGAGGATGTTAACAAACAGTTTGTGTGGACTTTAACTGTGTAGAACTAAAGGCAGATCTACAAAAGTACATGTGCTTTAGTCCAAATATTTCTACTCCTGGAACTCAAAAAGGAAAACATGCTAAATTTTCCCTTAAGCATTGGAACTCTGATCTTTGAGTAAATCATGGATTTTTCCTTATGAAGTGAAATATTTTATATACTTTTCTTGAAACTAAATAACAGTCTAATGGTAAAAATTAAATTTTTGTCGTCTTCATGTAGTCCAAGCTGTCTTAAAGCAGTAGAGTGCATATCAACTGTAATGTATATGGTGATGCATATTTGTCTGGCATCTTCTGTTCTGAGACCTGTAGTCAACAGACTTTAAACTTAATCTTTGAATGCTCTTTTCTGAACTAATTACAGAAATAGCAAGCTGATAATTGTTTTTGCAGTGATGTTTCCTTTTTGCTGTATTGCCTGATGATGGCTGGTTGTGCTTTCTAAAACACTGGCTTTTCATACTTTCTGGGGTTTACTTTTCAGAGGAAGGATAGTACATAAAGTTCTTTCTCAATATAGTAGAAGCACAAATATTTAATTCCTTATCTTGTCTTTTAAAACCCTGCTAGATGTTAGTGGTTTTGATGTAAGTGAATGCTGTCTCATGTTCCTGATGACATTGCTTCTTTCATTTAGTGTCCTCTGCACTGATTTCTAGTGTGTGCTCAAATAAGAATTATCTATCACTTTTAGCTACATTTTCTCAGTTTTTAGATATTGTTCCATATAAGAAGTAAGCATCAAGCAGCATCAAGAATGACAAAAAAATATTTTTCTTTAAGCAGGTAGGTCAGTTGAATTAGCTGAAACAGTGATGCATTCTGAATTCTGAAATAGACGTTTACTATCTTTTTTTTTTGAGGGAGAGCACAGATTCCTCCATAAATCTGCAGTTCTTCAGTCTTATTTAGAAAAGAGAAAACTGCTTGGAAAAATTAGATTAAAATTTAGGCATTAGTTGCAGAATAATCATAATAATAATAACAACTTAAAACTTCTTCATTCTGTAATTTGCATTTTGAGGCAGTTCAGCAGATATGGTTACGTGCAGCAAATAAAAAAAATTATCAAGTCCTATCTGAAAGGTGTTGTATATCTGTTCTGGATGTTCTAATAGTTGTGAATATTAGCTCTCATTAGTTCTGTGTAGTGTAGTGCCAGAAAACATGTCCATCTAGACTGGAGATGAGAAGAAGCCTTCTGAACCCGAAAATCAGGTGAAACATGGAGCAGTGTTCAGACTGGCAAAGAAAGACAGGCAGCTCCGAGCAAGTCATCAACATCATTTCACCTACTCCCAATTTATGCCCTGTACATTTGTCTAATAATTTTGACCAGTTATATTTCTGAAAAGAAGTTATATTCTTACACCATTTGTTTAGCCTTATCTTCAAGAAGACTGAGGTTTTATTAAAATGATTGTCAAGGATGTCTTCCTTCTCTCACTGAATGTTGGAGGTGCCCTGAAGGAATCTACCTTTTTCTAGTATTGTTTTTCATTGATGCTTCTTTTGGATGGTTAGAAAAGTTTTCTTGCTGTTTAAGGGCAAACTACTCTAGCTTACTCCCTATTCATCTGCTCAAAAAAATCTTTCAAGCTCCTTTCACACTTGAAGTTGATTAACTCTGAGTAGGTCAGTTGCAGGAAACTAATGAGTAACCAATAAAAATGCAATAACCTGTCAGCATCTAGCAAAAGTTATCATTAGTTCTCCCAGTGTCTGCTATTCTGTGCAGCTTGTGTTGATGCTCCAGTGATTAACGCCAAATTGTCTTTGTGAATAATAACTTCATTCCCTTGTAAGTTCATTTTAAATGCAGTTTGCTATTCAACTGCTGACGAGTCTGTTTTCAGGGCTTTATTCAGCCTCTTGTACAATGTGTTTTGTGTACTTTGAGGTTTCAAGTCTCCTGTACTTGGTTATGAAACAATGTTTTGAAGACTTGTAAGTGCCTCAAGAGGCAGGGAAAAAAGAAGTCTTTTGTTTCCCACTCTCCCCAGTCAAATAATTGTTCTCATTCTGAAGATCTTATTTTCCTCTTGTTGCATCAGGAATCCTCATTCTATACTCTATCCATTTGAAAATAAAAATCCATACATAAAGTGGAATTCTTCACCGTAGTCTGATCATGTGGAATTTTCCTGATCTGTAATGAAGAAAATGTTTTGACATTGTCATCAAACCTTTCCTTTCCTGCCCAAACATGGGAGATGTGCAGTGGAGGGCAGAGCAGGGAGTGTTGGTCCATGTTGCATGACATCATTTCATCCTAAAATCAACT
This sequence comes from Alauda arvensis, assembly GCA_902810485.1. Classification (NCBI taxonomy): domain Eukaryota; kingdom Metazoa; phylum Chordata; class Aves; order Passeriformes; family Alaudidae; genus Alauda; species Alauda arvensis. The sequence goes on along the minus strand of CADDXX010000202.1, from coordinate 118,589 downwards.
CTGCAAAAGAAAAAAGGCTTGAACATCGAAATTTGAATCCAAGCATGACTCTGCAGGGAAGAAGTTGAGTGACTGTTGTGTGCATGGATACATGAACAAATGCCAGAGTGTTTATATTTAACTGCTTCTCTTGCTCAGGAGAGGCAAGAACATTTCCAGAAGATTGTCTTGGAAGGCACAGAAAGAATGGAGGATCAGGTAAGGGCCATCTGGTGGATGCATATGGCACACCATTACAAAACCATTTGACTGTAGAAGTTGGTGTTAGGGTCCAGGAGGATGCACTGGTCTGGCAAATAATGTGACATGCACAGTAGGCAAAGGTTCTGAAGATAGGATGATGGGAGCTGTGATCAAATTAAAGAAAAATACATTTCATCACTTTAGGGATAAAGCAGAAATCTGTGAAGAATATTACCTTTCAGAAAAGAAATTCACTAAGTTGAACTTGAAGCTCTGTAAAGATAGCAGCTTCCATAGTGTCATGCCAGCCTCCTGTCAAGGTTGTTTTTCCATTAGGTTAGGTCACCTTTTAGAATTACAGAGACATACAGAGTCTGTCATGTTGTAATGTGCTTGGAAACTTAATGGATGAGACTATGAAAAGAATTTGATTTCTGAAACCCTGAATGTGAGATTGTGGCTTCATTTTCTTGTGATAGATAAGTCAGGAAAGTATTTTTGCATGTTAGTAAGCAACATGCCTGGTTTTGGTTTGCAGTCATTGTTAAAACATCAGACTTACTTTACTGAAGATAAAATGCTTCACAGTGGTTCCACATAACTTAGTATGATCAAATTATCTCACATCAAGTACTTGYTGTCTAGACCAGTCAAAACTGATGCTGAAAATTAGCTTAAAACCCAGAAACAGATTTTAGGTATGATGTTGAGAAGCCAAATACATGTTTCTAGTTCATCATTCTTGAAGAGCAAAGCCCAAGAAGTCTATGCATCAACTTCTGCTCATACTACCCTTCCAAGCAATAGGAAGTTAGGATGTTTTGCATGTAGTACTGCAAGTTAATGTTAGTAATAACTTCTAATACTACCCAATGTGATTTTACTTCAAGTATCTTATTTATTGTGTAGGGTCAGAGCATCATTCCAATGCTGACAGGAGAAGTCATTCCTGTAATGGAACTCCTTTCATCTATGAAATCACACAGTGTTCCAGAAGAAATAGATGTAAGTTCTTATTTTATTTGTATTCTGAATTTTTAAAAAGTGACTTTCTCCCTCTGGGTAAAACATAGCTTTTGGGCCTCTACTTCGGTACTCACTTTGCCAGAGAAAATGCCTATTTTCCTAAATTCTTGTATACTTCTGCTGCTTCACATCAGGTTCTCCTAAGTGGTGTAAGGAATTACAGTATTTTTTATGGTCATCACTTGGAAAAATTGACTGCATAAGATGATGTCATTGTTTGACTGGAAAGGCAGTTTGATGCAAACCAAAATGAATGGGCAGATTAATGTATTTGATGTTGAAACCTGTTTCAGCTCTTTATAGTGTTCTCATGGAAGAAGCAAAAGTGATTTGAGATGCACTAATTGAAAGTTTTCTGGACATTTTTTACGGAAAAAAAACCACCACTAGGAGGACCCTGACTTGTGGCTGGTGAAGACTTAGTAATCAAGTTAATCTCTCATTTTCAAAATGCTTTGTCTGAAGTCAGGTCTTTTTAAGATTATGCTTTTTGGGGAAGCCTTACAACCTTACTTAAATAGTTTGCAAACAGTTCCCTTCTGTCAAAGCAAAAATCAATTAACTGGAAGATGATCAGATTCTTGTCTAACTTTTGTTTATATTTACTTGCATTTCAGATAAGTGACACAGTGCTAAATGATGATGACATTGGGGATAGTTGCCATGAAGGCTTTCTCCTCAAGTATGAAATTCAGTTTTGATTTATGCTGTAATAAAATTATTTAAACTTGTGTATGCATCTACATGTATCTATCTGCATGTGCATGTGAACATGGATTGGAATAGATTTCTTTATAGGAGGGGGAATAATTGCACGTATTTGGCTGTTCGAAATTTTTATCAATAAAATGTTGTAAATGTTTCTGTCATTTTAGAAGAATGGTTCCAGGCTAATAGCTGCTTCTCTGTAGACTGTTGTCACAGGATCATCTGTGTGATAATAGAATTCCTATCAAATACGCATTTTTGCTTTGATACCTATGTTTAATTTTATATGACTGCAAGTCAAAGTCTTTCATTTTTTGAAATAGCAAAAAGCCTGGGTTGTGCATAAACTCCAAATAAGAGTCATTAATGGTCGGGCATATAGCATGCTTATTGTTGAGTTGTGTATTTCTTTTTCCCCTCTTTTTGATTTTTAAGTGGTAATAGTTGAACTTGAGAGCAGCTTGGTTTCTTCATACAGGATAGTGCATTTAGTAGGTTTTAATTTATGTTCTGTGGCCTTTCATTGTACCTCCTGCATAACTGCATTCATATATGTAGTGCTTGGTGACGTCTGTTTATACACCATCACATGTGCTTCGTGAAGAAACTTTTGAACTTTTGGATTTCGGCAGTAACCTACACTGCTGTTTAAAATCCTATGGCTATGAGTGTGTAGGCTATATTTATACTTAAAGCACTTTTTCCTTCTTGTGAAGGTGATAATTGTTTCATTTGGAAAGTCTGATTAAATGTATTAACCTATGTCTGTTTTCACTTGCAGTGCCATTAGTTCACACCTGCAGACTTGTGGTTGTTCTGTAGTCGTAGGGAGCAGTGCAGAAAAAGTGAATAAGGTAACATACTTTCTACTGAACTGAACTTAAATGCTGATTATTGAGAGTGTTACTTGGAACAAAGTTTATCTATAAACATACTTGAGGCTGAAGAAGGAAGGAGTACTGTTTGGCTATCTTCAGCTGACTGGTCTAGCAGAAGATAATTCTGCCAGAAAACTGCCTTTCTGTTGTATTCTGCCAGCCATAAGAAAACCAATGTATTTAACTGATACAGTACATAAATGAGCAGTAAATGAGTCTGAGCTTTTAAAATTTTTAGCTGAAATACACAAATCAAAGAGACCTGACTGGCTTACCCATTTCAGCTATGTCGTAGAATGACAGAATGATCAAAGTTGGTGAAGACCTTTAAGGTCATCCAGTCCAACCATCCATCTGGCACTGCCACTATAACCCCTAAACCACTCAACCACATCACCCAGCACGAGATCCAGATGCTTCTTAAACATCTTCAGGTATGGGGACTCCACAACCTCCCTGGGCAACCTATTCCAGTGCCTGACAGCTAACAGCAAAATTTTTTTTAATAATAATTAATCTGAATCTCCCTTGTCTCACTTTAAGATCATTTCCTCTTGTCCTCTCACTGCAGGCATGGCAGGAGAGACAGGTCCTCACCTCATTGCACCCTCCTTTCAGGGAATTGTGGCGAGTGATGAGGTCACCTGAACCTCCTCTTYTCAAGCCTAAATAGCCATTCCTCTTAAGACATGTTTTCTAGTCTTTTCATGAGCTTTGTCACTCTTGTCTGGACACACTCCAGCACTTTTGTGTCCTTTTTGAAGTGAGAGGCCCAGAAGTAAAGACAGGATTTGAACTGTGGCCTCATGAGAACCAAGTACAGGGGGACAATCACTGCCCTGCTCCTGCTGGCCACAGTATTGCTGATCCAGGTCAGGATGTCATTGGCCTTCTTGGCTACCTGGGCACACTGCTGGCTCATTTAAAGCTGGCTGTCAACCCAGATCCCTTTCTCCTGAACAGCTCTCAAGCCACTCTGCCCACATCCTGTAGTGCTGCATGGTGTTGTTGTAACCCAAGGGCAGAACCCAGCACTTGGCCTTGTTGCCCCTCATGCAGTTTGTCCTTGGCCCATTGATAAGTCTGTCCAGGTCTCTCTGCAGAGCCTTCCTACGCTTGAGCAGGTCAACACTCCTGCCCAGCTTGGTGTTGTCTGCAAACTGACTGAGGGTGCTCTCAATCCCCACATCCAAATCATCATTAAAGATGTTGAATGGGACCAAGGCCAAATTCAGCTCTGGGGAACACTGGTAGTGGTGAGTATACAGACAATACCCATGTCACTGGATATTGTCTGTATGCTCTTAAACAATTAGTGTCTCCATAATTTCTCCTGCACTGGGCAGTGAACATACTTCTGTATCATGAGCTGCTTGTGTTTTGTGGAACCTGTGTCTGTTTCTTCAATGTGAAATAAAAAAATTATGATTAGTAGGCCTGCTGAATATATTATACATTACTTGTAAACTATTCATACTATATATTATGTATATTATAATATAGAGGGCTTCTTAATGAAATAGAAGTTGTTTTTTTTAATTTAAAGGTACTTTTAATAAACCTGTTTTTTAAAAATAAACATTTCATTATGTTTTATAAAAATTGAGGCAGAGGGAATGCATTGTTCTATGCGTATTACCAGAAGTGATAGAGAACCTCTGATCAAGTCAACAATAAATGCGGATGCCTGCAAGCAACAGGCAAACCAGAGAAAAGAAAGTTCTCATATCTGAGCTGAAATTACAGTTAACCATAGTTAATATTTATTGTTTCAGATATTTAAGATTTACACACATTTAAGTTCTTGGAAATGTTATATGCTTAAGAGAAATGTTATATATATATGTATGTATGATATATATGATAGAAGAGGAAATGTTAGAAGGTTAAGTAGTTATAAAAGACTTATGGATTGTTAAATAGTTATTGAAAAGGATTTAGTGTCTAAATGGTTGTGAATATGTAAAATAATACATTGATAAACTATACAGTATAGGAAAAAGTGTAAAAGAATTTGAGCCTCCAGATCCATCCAGGGTAAATCTTAGAAATTAATTCTACACATATTCTTATCAGCAGCATGCTCCTTGTGTCATGGTACAACTCTTTCTGAAGTAGCTGCTTTCTTAATAGCATATTTTGGCTTGCTTCAAAGTAGAAAAAAACCCACTTGTGGCATATTGTGACAAAAAGCATCAATCAGAAATTATGTTGTCATTGTTTTAGGTACTGCACTAACTTGTTGTGCAAGGACAGAGTGACAGAATCCTTTCCAATATCTTACAGATGCAGATAGGACACCACAGGTTGAGACTGAAAGGACGAGCAGAATGGAATATATGTTGTATTTGGGGTGATTACTGGTAGCTATTTCAGCCCAGAAGTTTGAAGATGGGTGATGAAGTACCTGTGTCCATTATAGTAGAGAGTTTAGGAAAATTATTGAGGAAGTAAGCATGGATGCTTACATACAAAATTGACTGTGCCCAATTTGAGACAATAATTTCTATTTCAATATGGAGTAAATAAAATAAAAGGCCTAAAAGGCTAAGAAAGTAATGACAGTAACTCATGTGTATTAAAAGAAAGATGTAGAAGACAAAAGTGATTTGTTCTACATAATTGGGTAAAAAACCAACTTGATTGCAAAAATGTTTTGAATGTTTTCTTCATTTGACAAGAAGTTGGAGTAATACGACTTACAGCACCAGTAAGTAGATATAAGTAAAAGTCAGCATGTCACTGTTCTGTGGTGTTTTATAAAGTTTTGGCTTTTCTAATAAGCATGGTGAACACTCCTGCTCATAATTTGAAACACCTAATACAGTCTAGTCAGAATTACCTCCTTACATTTTCATGTTTTTCAAAACTGTTCTTTTTAATGCAGATTGTGAGAACGTTGTGCCTGTTTCTCACACCGTCTGAGCGGAAGTGTTCCAGACTCTGTAGAAGTGAGTCGTCTTTCAAATATGAGTCAGGACTTTTTGTTCAAGGCTTACTCAAAGTAAGTATGCTTAGGAAAGTTCTGCTCTTCTGTGGTTTAAGACCATTCTTCAATGTATGTTTTTGTATATGATACGCACACGCATACGCACATTCACACTCAAAAAAATTGTGTCATCTTCCTTTGATGTAATTTCTCCTGGCACTGTAACTTTCCTTGGCATGTAATTATCTTCATGTTAAAATTCCAAACCAGTCTTTTCTATGGCACATCTGTTTCTTGAGGATTGTTCAGGATTGTTCCTGTACTTTGAGGTACAATAATGATATTCTTTTGTCTGCTTGGGGCTAGAATTCCAAAAGGCATTAAAGTTTTTGTATTTTAATAAAATCAAGGAAGAACATTCTCACCAGGTCTGGAGTTTCCAAGTATTTCAAACAGTCTGTAGCAATGGGTGAAGATGAACAGAAAGGTAATGCTTTTTGCTCTAGTAAGCAGTCTGTTAACTAGAATGGGCTCACAAACCACGTGATACAATACTCTAATACACAGGTCACCTCAGTACCTGTTCTCACTTTTTGTTAAGGAAATCGTCCAGTATTAGGGACTTACTACTGCAGTATAACCACCAGTTGTACCAAACAAAATACATAAACAAATGGGTTATAAAATGTAGGCATGATGTTTAAGTATTGTTTTGTACCAGTACAGCTTTGCATTTTTAACTAAAATAGGGTGTTTTTTCTACTAAAACAGGATGCAACAGGAAGTTTTGTGTTGCCCTTCCGTCAAGTAATGTATGCCCCATACCCTACAACACATATAGACGTGGATGTCAATACAGTGAAGCAGATGCCTCCTTGTCATGAGCACATATATAACCAACGACGATACATGAGATCGGAGCTGACAGCATTTTGGAGAGCTAATTCAGATGAAGAAATGTCTCAAGATCATATTATCCACACAGATGAGAGTTTCACACCTGATTTGTATGTATTCTTCTCACATCTCACTAAGATACTTGATTTGGGATAAGAGTGTAGAGTACAGAGCCTACTTGCCAACAAAGTATATGGAGCTTCTTAAAATCAAAAAAACTTCTTCAGTTCTGATAGTTACACTTGTTTTGGCAGAATTTACCTGGTGCTTCTGTAGTTTCGTTACATCAAATGTTATTGAAATTAATTTTCAGCGATAATTCTGACCATGCCATGTTAATTTTATTACCTGTTTTAATTAGGGGTATAATAGAGCTAAGAGTGTTTGACAGAGCCCAGTGGCTTCCCTGGATTTTGTCTGAGTCCTGTAAAATTTGTGTTATCTTAAAAATACCATAATTCACTACAATTTTAAATTCACTTTTAATTTTAACCAGACTATCAACTGTAATGCTACTGCTGTGCTTAACTACTGTAAGGGTGATATCTCTTACCATCATTAACTCACACATTTGTTTGTTTTCTTTTCTATAGAAATGTCTTTCAAGATATCGTGCATAGAGATACATTAGTAAAAGCCTTCCTGGATCAGGTAATTGTTGCTTTTTTTCAGAAAAAAAAACAAACCATAGGTCAGTACTTTGACACCTGAGTAACTGATAATTTAATGCAAATACATCATTTAATGGTTTGGTAGCTTTTCTCCATACTGCTGCTGTGATTCTTCTCTACATAAGTAGAAAGCAAAATACTGGTATAAAACAGTAACTCCTGTTTAAGTGTGGAAAACAAGGGGCATTTTCTATTGCTATTGCTGTGTAGTAATGTCTACAATTACAGTATTGAAAAAGCTGCATGACTGGGAATAATTTCAGGTAATTATCTGAACAGAATGGTAATACAGCTCCATTTATTGTATCTGAGTAGATAGAAAACATAGAAAGCGTGCTGACTATGTACAAATCTGCTGCTATTTGCCTGCTTTGATGTAATTAAGGATATGTTACGTGTGTATGCAATGTTTCTTTATTTTCCAGATTCCTGAAATGGTTCTTTAATTTCTTTACCTACCTAATATTCTTAATTTTTAACAGATCTTTCACCTGAAGCCTGGCTTGTCTCTAAGGAGTACTTTCCTTGCACAATTTCTGCTAGTCCTTCACAGAAAAGCCTTAACTTTAATAAAGTACATAGAGGATGACACGTAAGTGAACAGATAATGGAAAACAGATTTAGACAATCTTCTTTTGTTCGTTTTTAAAGCAGATGTTTTTATTTCCTTGCAGGCAAAAAGGCAAAAAACCTTTCAAGTCTCTTCGTAGCTTAAAGATAGATCTTGACTTGACAGCAGAGGGCGATCTTAACATAATAATGGCTTTGGCTGAGAAGATTAAACCAGGTCTACACTCCTTTATCTTTGGGAGGCCGTTCTACACTAGTGTACAAGAACGTGACATGCTCATGACATTTTAAAGTCTTCCCTGCATCTGACATTGCAGTCCTGCAGAGCACTAAATCTGTCAGTGTGACCCCCACACTGGTGGCAAAAGCATTGATGACTGAGTGTGAAGCATCAGGAGCACAGTAAAAATGAGGTGTGTCTCCAGCAGCAGGGGTCTTGTTAGAAGGAATTTCAGCTTAGCTAGAGAAGCATGATTTTATTTAATTGATCTCTCATGTGTGTTTTTTAATTGTACATGTTACCAGAGGTTCCTTGGCCATATTGGCTTAGTGGATAAATGTGGATATGTTTTGGTGTATGACAAAAGCAAGCATTTTAATTTTTATTCCCCAGAGACTTCTAGCAGGTGGGTGTCAGATTTTTCCCTGTTCTGCTGTGTCAGTATTTTCAGTGTTTCCACAGAAAACAGTACCTATGTCCTCTGTAACTATGGAGGTTGCAGAAGAGGCTCCTTCCAAGAGTTTCAGAGTTTGTTTTTTTTTTTAAATTGTTGTTCCTATGTATGTGTTGCAAATCTTAAATATGACTTTTACTCATCTGCCTCTTTTAACACTACTGTCTCCTTCCTTTAGAACATTTAAACATATTTGGAATTTTTAATATACTACAAAGTGCTATTTCTGAGTGCAGACCATTGATTATTTGCAGCTTAAATAACAGTACGTTGCACATGGAAATTAGGTCATTACTCAAGCAGCTTTGTGCATGTAAGTATCCACCAGGATACTCTTATCATATATTTCTGGGCTGTCCTGCAGTGGAGTGGTTAGTGATCAGGTAACTGAGGTCTTTCAAAATACAAAACAGAAGACTTGTGTGGTTCCATAGCAGTTGTCAGTCTTTCTGCGTGTAATGAGGACTTATTGATTTCTGTGTGTAAACTGCTACTGTCAATTTCAGTGAGGCTCATAGAATCATGTAGAATGGAAAAGACCTTCAAGATCATTGAGTCCAACCATTAACTCAGAACTGCCCGGTCCACCAACAAATCTTAAGTTCCTAAGTGCCACAGCTACAAATTTTTTGAACTCTTCCAGGGACAATAATTCCACCGCTTCCTGGGCAGATTGTTCCAATGCTTGACAAAATATTCCGATTAAAGTATTAGACCTTTCCAAAGAAGAGCAAGGTGATAGCCAAGCTAAAAGATAAAGCAGTACTTTTACTTTTTTTTTTTCATTTACATCACCATTAATACATTTAGTAATCCTTAGTTTAGAGATGTGCATAGCTATGAACAAATGTGATTAGCATTAAATAAGTTAGTTCAGTAACTCTAATCATTTAGCTTACCTATGTTCTTAGCTTAGCGTGTCTCCAACTTAGCTTGAAAATCATAACACATTTTCTATTGGCATGTCTCAACCTTTCTTTCTCGGTAGCATGATGAGCAGCGTGGTGTCAGGTGAATCAAGACTTTCTTTTACCCAGAAACTAGAGGTACATCTGTACTGCATGTTGTTGTATCTCTGCTCTTTTTGGACAAGATAGGAATTTATTTGTGTTGTATTTCAGCATAAAGTCATAAYTCAATATTCATTATAGAAGTGAAAGAGCTGCACTGATTGAAGAAGCCATGGCTGCTTTATTGCTTACCTTATTTATTACTCTCCTCTGTAAATAGGTTTCTGTGTTCAAGATAGCTTTTTAGTGTTACTTTCATGCAACGTGGTAGAAGAATTAGAAGTTAGATTCACAACTTTCCCTGAAATGTCTAATACTCAGATTTTAAAAGAATTACAGTTTTTTATTTAGATGCCCAAAATTCCCTTACATTTCCTGAAAAACAAAGATTCTCAATCCAATGTTTAGAGCCTCTAAAAGACATGAAATTGAGCCTCATCTGCACACCGTTTTTGTGAGTTTGCATCATCAGTATTACCCGGCTGCAAAAGAACTGACATTTTGTGCAGCCATCTTTTTGCTATAGATGAATGTACAACTCATGCAGTAAGCTTGGTGATTCATCAAAGGAACTTTTCAGAATTACATAAGTTACTTCTGCTGTGATTTTGTTTGTCATTCCACCATTACTGTTCTCTTCTGCATTTTCAGTCAAGACATTCAAGCCTGAATGTGCTTAAGTTGTTATTCTCATGTCTAAATAGTGAAAGAAATTAAATAAACACTGCCAAAACTTCCAATGTAGAAGTTGTATCAAAATATAAGAGCTTTAAATCTGCTGCTGAAATTAATCCTTTCAGATTGATAAGCATTGGAAATTCAACACTGTCACTACTAACAGAGAAGCTTTTGTTTAGTGAAGATTCTGTTACTTTTTGAAGTTATTAAAACTGGAAGTTCAATTGCTACTTTTGTTGCACAGCTGTCACAAGTGCAGAATGTATTGTGAAGTACATTGTTAAATGCATCTGCATGTTGTGTTGTAAGTCTTGCTCAGGAAACAAAGTAATAAAATTCATGCACAATTTTGGACTTTAATTGTTGGTGGTTTCTTTTACAGAATTTCTGCTCTGTATCTAAAAGCATCATTATCCTTTACGCTTTGAATTAAAGAAGAAATCTTCCTTCCTTGTTAAATTAAGTTAGGCTTGGATGTTACTGTCACTGATGGAAGTTGCATGTTATTAAGTTCCTTCATTTCTGTTAAGGACTTACTCATTTCTGTGAGACCAAGCTGAGACTTGCTAGGCCTCTGATGTACTCAATTACAAATTTTAAAAAGTTTAAATCCCATAGGTGAGAGATTAGAAATGTTTTATCTAGCAGTCAGTGAGTACCTTCCTTCAGGATTTCATTTCCTTTTATCTAGCAGTCAGTGAGTACCTTCCTTCAGGATTTCATTTCCTTATATTTAAAAGAAAATGACAAATTTGTTTCTTCCAGCTAGATTTGAAAGGGAAGTAGTGTTTTCAAGTATTTTTAGTAGCACATTATTCGTAGTCTTAGGACACCTAAAAAGGTGGCATAGAGAAACATCCACTGGAATGTCTTACTTCTTAGGACCACAGAGGATAGTCCCTGTCTATATACTAGTATGTTGTAATGTCAGGTTTATTCTACAGCAGGATAGGCATTTTTGTGATATTCTTATCTCTAAGCCAGTTTTTTACACCAGTGCAGAGTGCTGGGACTTGTGCACTCAGTTCTGTACTCTCAAAAGATGTTAGGAAGCTCACAGACTTGTGTGCGCCAAAGAATRTAATCCAGAACATGAGGACAAACAGGCATGGTGCTCCCCTCTGTTGTCCATTCGGAGCCTATATAGCAAGTACTTGGTCCTCTTCAGCAGTGAGGAGGCACAAACCATACTTGTTAGTGTGCAGAGTAGGCTTTTGCACAAGAGTAGAACATGGTTGTGTTGTTTATACAACCTGATCCTGTTCACTTCCTACTTGGGCAAAAGACTAAGGAAGCTCCAGTGCAGCATGTACCTTATTTGCAAGATTGTTCACATGATATTTCAGTTAGAGGAAGTAATAATCTCACTTCTCAAAGCCATACGGTTCATATGCATATCCAGAAGTTTCAAAAAAAGAAGACTTTCAATTAAAGTTCAGAAGTATGAAGGATGCGTTCCTGATAACGGCCATCAAGTAAGTTTGACTTCAGTTCTAAATAAAATAATGGAGGTACCCTGCATTGCTTGATTAGCATTGCTTGATTAGTATTTGGCAGCTTTTAAAAGCARAAAGATCAGAGGAAAGAGAAATTACTTGACACAGAATGGCAACTAGTAATTGTTCCTTTCTCTTAGATGCTTCTGTCTTTATTGTCGCATAGATGGAGGAGACCTTTGACAACTGGAAAAGAGCCGAAAGACTGTCTAAAGAAATGAAGCTTGACCAGTTTTACTCAGGTATCAAACAAAATCATGCCATATKTCCTCATAGACCTTGTGTCTTACCACACGAGGGAGGAGAAGGTGATTGGGAGTTACCAGCACAGACTGACAGAGTGAATAATGCTTCATCCACCTCATTATATTTTGTGATAAAATTAATGGATTTGAAGATGTGGAGAATGAGATGTAACAGGCTGACTTCAGCAAGGCTTCCAGCACCCTCCCACAATCTCCCAAGCTGGTGTTAGGGTGTGGCTGTGTGCCCCACAAGAGTGGTATGTACCTGATTGGTTGGTTGGGCTTAYATGTGATGGCCACTGTGTCTTATATGACTGGAGGCTGGTTACCCTGTGGGATCCCGGAGGGTGTCCCCTGGGGTTTGTCTTGTGCAATGTCTCTATCCATGACCTGAGAGGGTGACCAAGGCCTTCAGATCTGCAGGTGGTGCCAGATCAGGGGTCACTCTTCAACATGCACAAGGGCAGAGCAGCTGTCCATAGGGACCACGGTGGGTGGGAGGAAAGGATGGATTCCCCATGTCCTTGGGGCAGCAGAAAAGGGCAGCCCTGCCCTGGGCAGGCAGAGCTCAGGAAGCCATGTCTGTGAGACCATGGGCAGCTCTGGGGAGAAGGCCCTGCGTCCTGGTGAGCTGGGAAGAACCTGAAGGGCTGGAGGTAAGGAAAGCTTATGGCCCAGGAGGATAGCTGGGCAGTGAGGGTGTGTTCAGAAAGGTGGTGCTGTTTCTCCACCTGGAGGGTTCCCGGGCACTGCCAAGATAACATCCTGACCCCAGGCCTGAGCCTGCTCTGAGCAGGAATAGGAATGGAGACACTCTGAGATCCTTACCACCACCAAGTGTCCTGTGGTACTAAGGTCTGGCAGGCAGAGTGCAGCCATTGTTCCTTAGGCCAGAGAAAACAGGYGGGCAATGATCTCTGGAGGGTGAGGGTACAAACCCCTGTTTGGACCAGGCCAACTCCTGTCAACATTGCTCGTAGAATTGTCTGGTCTATTCTGGCCAGAACTTCATGCCAAAAGCTTTGAGGTGGCCCTGGGTTCACCAGTAAAACTGGATGTATGCTAGTACATAAATCCCAAAAAGAAAAGTATAGGAATCAGGAATACTTTATCTGTAGGGTCTTTAACACTGATGGCAGGATGTCCTCTAATTGAAAGATGGGGGTTAATCAGGACTTCTTGTAGAAACATCTTTCTATAGCAAGGAAACAAAAAATTTAAATAGAGAAATGTACACACTTAAGCAAGGGTGAGTAAGTAAAGTTAAGATTTTTTTGGCTGAATTTCAAAGAAAAAATGTGATTCTTAAAGGCAARCCTTTGAAGCTTCATCCTTAATCTGTATCTAACAAAAAGCCAAAATGTTTGAAAATGTTCAGCCAAAAGCTAATGGATGAAACTTTGAGTTCAATGCCAGTCTCTTCCATTTATATAATGGTCTCATTGTAGTACAAGAGAGTGTCTTACAACTTCAATTAAATATGATTAATGGACAGACTTTTTGTTTTCAGTGGAAGCAGGAATGTAAGAAATTAGAGGTCAGGGAATACTGAAATTTAGTACTGTAGCCTATGCACAGAGTAATTCAATATTTTTTGCAAAAGTGTTCAGTGTGTAGCTGCCTGATGAAACTGCAGTTCTGGCCTTCAAAATTCATCCACAGAAATGCAAAACAGTTTGTCCTTGCTGAGATTTCTGTCTGTCTAGGGCTGCCTCTTCACTGGAGATTAATCCTGCGTGACTTCATCAGGTTCTCTGCCCTGCCTCCGTAACAGCACTATTTGAAAATATTTTCTGATAACCTAGTATCTGGAGGAAGGACCTTATGGCATTTGGGTTTTTTTTAGTAGCAAAGGCAGCTCCACAGGCAAAACACAGAGAGCACAAGGGACCTGGATAATAAGTAATGACTAATTAACTTCATACCAGTTTTTGGCAGAGAACTGGGTGCTGGCATGCTGGAGAACATTTGGGGTTTGCCTGCTTTTAGCATCATAACTGCTGAAGTCTGACACTTTCTCTTCAGGTTACAGACTTGAGAGGTAGCTGATGCAAACAAGGTCATTAACAAGGTTCCTTATAGGACACAAGAGCATGAGGTAGTAGCACAGTACTTCACTAACAGGGTTTTGGTTATGGTTCAGGGACTTGCATGATGCCAACATGTCTTGCTTRCAATGCACTCATGGATGTTTGACTTTCTCTTACTCCATCAAATAAAGTTACTCTTTGATGCCAGGTAACAGTTGCCATGGTAGCTCCATAAATTATAAGTTGTACTTTAGACCCTTTCACCTTATCTCAAGTTCTCCACTAAAAAATAGCTCTTTTTCTAAACATTTTTAGTATAGTTGCAGCATGACTGAGCATTGGACTGAACTGTATTYATACCTATCTGTATTTCAGGCAAGATTTTCGCATAAATATAAAACATATAAATAAAGCGTAAACTGTGAAGATGGTACAAAATAAAATAAAACATTCCAGTCACCTTTCTGATAATGCATTTAAGGAAAAAAAATTACCATCAAAAAACATTTTTAAAACAGTCAATTAGGTAATTGACTGTTTTAACTTGCAGCATGTTTCTTTTTAAACTAATCACTGAATTTTCATTCACATCTTTCCATWTCCCTAGATTTCTTTGTCCATTTAYGAGCAAACCTGCCACTCTGTCACATGTGAAAATAAATATCTGACTCTTCTCATGGATTTGGTAACAATGTGATGTCTTTAATTAGTTCCAGAGAAGTGTCAGCTTGTAAATGTGCTTATTACCAATAAAAGGTAGCCAAATCTATTGCACCATACATTAATGTATCTATTTTTTTAATTATAGAGTTTTCCTAATAGAGTGTGTACATAAATTATACAGTGTTTGAGTGGAGATTTATATTGGTGGAGGCTGCATTTAATGTTCCAGGTTTTTTTAATGTGGCTTTTTTTTRTGGCTTTCTCTGGTGGTAATTTTAGCTGGGAATACAAATTCACAAACTGGATAGAAAACTGTCCCTTGATTTTGTTAATTTCAGATGCTCAGGAATGTCACATACTACAAAAACAGTTCATTGGGATAAATGCCAAAAGGTAGGTGCTTTGGATCAACACAAAAGCTAATATTTGGAAACTGCAGCAATGGACAGCTAAAAGCTACCAGAGTAATGCTGAAGCCCCAGATGGCAACCGCAGAGAAACCTGAGAAGAACAGGTTTGAAACAGTGTCAGCCCCATTTCTGAAAGCTGGAATTGCTCTCTGTGGGAGGAGGCAGGGCAGGTGCTCCTGCCTGGTTGTCTCAGGTGTTTGCTGAGCTTCCCAGGCGTGGTCTGATTTTCAGACACTATGAAAGACTATTAAATGAGCTTAAAAAATAAAATTAAAAAAAAAAAAAGTGCCAGAGTCTCGTGGAGAGGAAGTGAGATAAGTTATTTTGGAGGAGAGTGAAGAGAGGATCAAAGAGGCAACAGTTTGGTGCTCTGAATCCCAGACTGAGTGTGGCTTAGCCAAGGAAAATGAGCAGGATGAGAACTCTACTCACCTCCCACCAGTCCCTGTTACTCAAATCTACCTTATACCTTTGCAGCTCAGTGAGGGAAAGAGAGAAATTTCATCACAGCCTTAAAACAGTTTAAATGGGAAAGAATAATTTTTCACTTGAAACCATTTGTCTGAACTCCAAAGGGCCTGACTGTGCAGAGATTGAAAACATTTTTGCTTTTAAACCCAAACAGAGCTACTACTTTCCTTCAAAACAAGCCAGTGTTATTCTGCTGTGCAATGAAAGATCAATTCTTTGGGTTGTGAAAAGAAGGCTTTTAGATAACTTGGGTAACAGGGGTCACAAAGCCCTTCTCTTCCCTGCTCAGTGCACAGAGACCTCCTGTCTATCTGCAGGCAGCTGCTGGAAACAGCTTTGCTGCAGTCGGTGGAGCCTGTGACTGAGCCAATCAAGGAGCAGCCAGTGGGATTTCAAATGCTCTCTGTTTGCAAAGAATTCACAGAATATTTTGAGGAAGAAGCTGAGAAGAACAGCCCAAGGACACAGCAAAAACAAACTGCATAATTATGATTGTGTTGAAAGGGTAGCATTTACTCCAGTGCAAACAAAGGTTTTAGGTTGAAGGACGAGGATTTGGAGTGGTTAGGTTTTGGGAAATTCTTCCCAAGTGGGGACRAAAATAATCTGTCCATGGAGGTCAGGGAAACTGAGTCAAGCCTTATTGAAAGGAAAGAAAGGAGAACAAAAGGAATGCTGGCAAGAGCAGACCATTGAGAGACCATCAGTGATGTGYTGGGGAGCCCAGTGGTCAAGAGATGCAAAGGGAGCTGTGTGTGACAGCCAGAGCACTGAGATGAAAACAAGCATAAGCATTCGCAGGACACAGCCTCAGTGTGTGTGTGGTCACTCACATGCATGCAATGCCCACTGGCTGGAGTACTTCTTCCCATTTGGTTTAATGGGATGCAATCCAGTTTATGCAGACCATTAGGTGAGGCAAATCACAGTGAAGAAAGATGATGATCAGGTGAATGATTTTAGGAGAGCATTCCTGGTGTGAACTAAAACACTACTACAGATGTACTCTCTGACCAAGTYGCTGATCATAAATAATGGGTAGGAGTGTTTAAATGAAACCAGTAGGAAGAAGGATAACAGAAAGGAGAGAATCTGAAAAGGATGGAAATTAAAGGGTTAATTATCCAGAAAGTTTTAAAAGAGGAGACTACCTATGGATCTTTATCTTCAAAGGTAGCATGGTATAGGGCAGAAATTAATCTGCTTCTAGATCAGTTTCTCAGTTAGAAAAATGSTCTAGTTTTATCACAAATGCATTTGAATGTTCAGCACTAAAAAAAAAAATCTGAATGATGGAAACCAAATAGAGATTAGAATGACCACATTTGCTTTTAATTTTTTCACCACATCTGGTCTGGATTACTGTACTTTTCTTTTTTCTTGTAGAACACTCTTGAAATTTATTTATCCAATTCCTTCCTCCYTTCTCCTCCTTTTCAACTAATTGCTAAATGTAGGCAGGTGTTTTTATTTTTAGCAGAAAATTCAAGCAGCATGCATCAGCCAAAGCAAGCAGGATCATGACTCAGCAAATATTTCAGTACAAGCTTTATTATAAGGTGATTTTTTTAAAAACTATTATAATTCATTTAAATGCCTGTGAGGACATGTGATCTCTTCAGTGGGAGTTAAAGTGGACTGAAATATATCTATTGATATCAGCCATGGGATGAGGTTGTGGAAAAACTTAGTACGTTTTAAGTTTTTCACCATTTGTTTGAAAGAGTATACAGAAAAAAAAACWGTCACTATGTTCATTGTTTTAGGTTCCTGTGTTTCCAGTGTAGCCCAATTTAATTCCCTTCTACTTTTCACAAGGTTCCTTTCCCAGGGCTTTTTGTGTTGCAGCATCTCCAATCATCAGGAGTTTGGCTTCTCATTAAAAAAACTCCTACTGTACAGAGAACCAAGGCATCTTGGAGCCATTTCACACTTGCTTGTGGGCAGAAATTGTGGAATTCTGACTATTCTGCGTGTCAGATCTTGCCAACGGCTGGAGAAAAATAAAGYCATTATTTAAAACAGCATTGTTACTTTTTGCAACAAGAGCAAGACCCATCTGGTTTTTATAGTGTTTGAGACTGTGTTAAGCAATGCAGATTTTGCTGACTTAATACAGACTTCAGAATCAGGATATTTTTGTGTTTCGTGTTTGAAATGTTCTTGACTCTGGGCAAGGAGAGGCTTTAGGTGAGGGGAGAAAGACAACTGAGGCAAGATCTATGTGCTTCCCTGAGTTTGTAGGCAGGAAAGAGCTAAATGTCATCTCTCACAAGCTGGAAGGAGCTAGTATAACCACAAGTTGCTTATATTGTGGCAGCATCTCAATGTTTTAACTTCCTCTGCTGTAGACAYCTGGAAAAAACAGCTCCAGTGTTTGTACAGTCATCTGGAGAGTGTGAGGTTTATACAGCTTTTTAATGCTGTGGGTTGTTAACTTTACTTCYCTTGTTAAGAAACTGCTCCCATGAGTACAAATAACTTTACCAATAAGGCAGCTGCAGAGATAAAAGGTGACAAAGTTTATACTTCATTAATCAGTGCTAAGTGATTGTGGTAAGCAACTTGAAGCCAGCTAGAAATGGTCCAGGGGAATTATTCAASGTCTGGTAGGTTTTAGTACTGATTTGCTTTATTAAGCAATTTCTTTGAAAGAGACATTATGTTTGCTGTTAAATTTTTTTGGGAACTGTTTGGTAACTGTTAAAGGGTGGCAGAAAAAATTCATAAAAGTAGATAATTTTACTGAACAAAACAGCTAGGTTTTGCCCAAGCAGAGACATGTCCCAAAGCCAATTTGCACCAAGTTATGGCTTGTCAGTAAGAAAGCTAGGCTTTGGTCTGTAATGTRTGTCTGCAATATCTCTCATCTCTTGGTGAAGGAGGTATTCATGATCAGCTTCTGACAGGATTGCTCATCTGGACTCCCCAAACCAGCAATGAACCACAGTGGTGTTTCCACAATGTTGATCTTTAGTCAGTTAGGGAGAGCACAAAACCCCAGTCCCCAGCCTAAGTCTTTCCCTGTTCTTTCCTCTCTTGCAGCTTAGTCTCTCTGTTATGCACAGAGCTTTTCTTGCTGGCTCTGCAGCAAAATTGCTCACTTACTCTTGAATCTTCCTGATGGGAGATGGCATGTATATTTCTGATGGCAAGCTTCTCTGCTCACTTTTTTGGACCTGTTTTCAGGAGGAAGGGAAAGGGAGATGGAAGCAAAAGTGGAAGCAGAAAGTAAAGGATAAAGTAAGGAAAGCTTTTACTAATTACCTTCCTGGACATCTGCCATATAGCTAGTTTTCAATAAGGAACTTARAAAGAGTGAGATGAGAACTGTAAATCATTTGTAACAGTTTTAGTAAAACAACTACAAGCAAAAAAAAAAAAAAAGTCACGAGAGAAAAGAAAAAAAGAAAAACCCCAAATAAAAATCGAAATGCAACAGATTTCTGGTTTTTTGTTTTGAGTGATTCAGTTGCATAAATGCCATATTTGAGATTATTTTGTTTGTCCTTCATTGTCTATATAGTAAGTGCTGAAATGTGGAAGTTGTAATGGAATTAYCTTCTCATATGCTTTTTATTGTTTCATTTCAAAGCTTGCAAGGACATTCTTTACATACTTTGTCATTTGCTATATACAAAGTGTATTACATCCCATAGAAATGGCARTCTCACTTGCAAAAGAGACAAACAGACAAACTAAAATTTCTCTCTTCTTTAATCTCTGGCATTCTGAATTCTTACATGTTTTTGCACATATCATACCCTTGGATCCCATTCAGAAACAATGATCACAGAACTAGTTGGAACAGAGCAATCCTGATTAAATCATTTCCCACTTGAAGTAATTCATGAAAGTTATTTAGTAACTATAAAATCAGAAACACCCCCAGAATTACATAGACCTTGAAAAATATACAAGGAAAAWATTCTCCCTGATGTAATTCAAGAGTAATTCCAACATTTTCAGACAAGGATTMAGCTCTTTCTTTGGTTTCTCCTTCCCTGTAGGAGTTGGAGATGGGTTTTACAGTCTTGATCCTGGTTTGTGAATGGACATCACTTTCAGGGTGGTTCAGGTATCTCTTTTGGCTCTTTACTTTGTAGACACCTGTAAGGAATGTTTTGTCATGAGCTAGCCTGTGTCAAGATCTTCACTGGGCAAGAAGACATCACTGAATTTTTTTAATGGTTTGAGTGGATTAAAAAGACTCATCTCTTTGAATGTAGCAGGTTCAGGTAGGCTCAGGGAACCATGCCTAAAACTGAAAATTATGATGGAACTTGGAGACCAAAACCACTGATCCCATACTGGAATCTAAAACTGTGAGATTATAATCCATGATAACAGGAACAGAAACATCTTGCATTAGTTTACTAAAAACCCAATACAAGTATATGTGATTAAAAGTGTATTGGGAATTTAAACACAAGGACACTTTAGACTGATGTTTTTTCTCTTCAGTTTCAAATCTTTTTTTCTAAAGTCTGATTCAGAGACCACTGAGAGCTTCCWGTGACAGAAAGAACTATCTTTTTGTGTCATCTACCTGTGGATAGAAGGAATTAAAGCTTTATTGCAACCTCTATCTTACTGTACAGGTATTGCACCATAAAAAGGACAGAAAAGTGTGGACAGAGATTTTTCAGACAAGGKGCAAAAAAGCACTGGAAACTGAAATTTGAATTTTATTCTTCACTTTCCCTTTATGTTCAGTGTGATTTGAAGTCCTTCCCATTAGACTGTTGTAAAAGGTTTTTCAGCCATCTGGATCTCAAACAGTGATTAGTTTATGTAGTCTGGGAATGCTTTTACATAAATATTCATAACATAATCATCCTGAAAACAAATGAAAGTGTCTGGACATGGCTTCATGCTCAGGCTGTACAATCCTATTGGAGTTACAYCAAAAAGATTTCTGCATGTAGGCAGAACCCACCTATGCACACTTTATTTCATTTATTTGAACCCTCTGCTTTTCAGCAGAGAATTATATTTCCTAAGCAAATTGTACCACTGTGCATAATCCACAGGAATGTTTAGATTAGTTCCGTATTTTCAAATACATTCCCCACTGCCTTCCATTAGTCTTTTTGGTCAGCTGTAATGTACAAGTTTTTCTTATGATGAATTAGTTCACATTTCCACAGCTCAGGAAGGTGACAAGATGTGCTRCTACCTGCTCTTTAATGAGTAAGTGCATCACATTTTACCAGTGATCAAGAAGCTGGTGATCTAAGAGATGGAACTCTTATTAAAGCTAGCATATTAATTAAAAAAAAAAAGGAGTAATGATTTAAGATGARATTTTAGACTATGAATCTGCCTCTATTATCAAGTGAGTCTTCAGTRTTGTTTGAAGGAGACAGTTACATTAAAAAATGTTATCCTTGTGGCTTAASTGTGTTTTGAAGTTGTATTTCCACTAATCCTTTCGTTTATGAAGAATATCTTGTACACTTTTAAAGGCAATACTGAGCCCTTGCCTTTCCTTGAATTGCTGTGGTTGGAATAACATTGCAAAACTTGTAGGACCCAAGTGATATTTCCGTACTCAAATGAAGAATTATTGTGTTCACCTGGATGTTCCTATAAATCTGCTCAGTGCAACAGAGTGCAGAGAAAAAAAAAAATTTCTGCTCTGGTAGAGAGGGCATGTAAGTTTAGTCAACACATCCCTGCTGAAAGCTGGAGCAAACTGAGGCTGCAGCCTCCAGGGCCAAAGAAAGAACCAGGTGGCAAGTAAAGAAAGAACTTCAAAGTTTTYTTCTCCTGTTGCAGAATGTATGGGTCTGAGCCCTTCTTGGAGAGATCAGACCACTCATCTCGGGATCTGCTCAAACAAGTGATATCTTTCACTGAATCCAATCTTAGTCTATGCTTTGGCCTGTAACACAACTGTCCTTGTATGGAAAACAGATTATCTTTAGATAAAAGAGATAATTAAATAACACTTTTTTGTCATTGGTTGGTTTTCTGGTGGGTATTTGTTGATTTTTTGTTTTTTTGTTTAAGAGAAACACATGACATTGGCTCCATGGTCTGTGTTGTTATTCTGAATCCAAATTTAATTTAGCATTCTGGATTTGTGGAGTCTTCAAAGAACAACTTCTGAGACTATATTTTATTTAGGTATGTTTTACAAGATGTAAACACCCGAAATGTCTTTTCAAGGACTGTATAGTCTTCCTAATTAATAATAATGTTCAAAATTACAGGATTTCATCATCTATATGTTCTTCCAGCTGATGCTATTGCACTGAGCTCCTAAACTAATTATATGCTGCAAAAAGCTTCTGCAAGCCTTCCCTCTCCCAGTCATCAGACTGGAAAATAGGCTTTAATAACACGTGTGGGAGTTCAATCTGGGGATGAACAGACCTGAATATTCAAGTGCTCTTGCCATCCACTTCTGTTCTATATCAAGGCTTCTCAATGTCGAGTGCCTCTTCTGATCATAAAATAACCAGATCCAAAACAATTAGGGCGTTGAAAGCTTTGAATTTTCCTTGGGGACTTCCAGGCAGCTGGTCCAGCTGTCTCAACAGCAGTGAAATGCTTTCCTGTCCCAAAGTCCCACTTAAGTGAGCTACCAGGATCCAAATGAGTTTTGGTGTCCAAATGATGTCATTAAATAGAAGGAGATATTAAAACTAGATAGGAGATAAGCCAGCCAGAATCCACAGCTTCTTCAGTTGCAGGTGCATCTTTCTAGAAAGTGTTAAAATGCTATGYCAGCACTCATCAGGTAAGATGAAGTGCTAAGCAAAAATATTTATCATTGTGGGGAGGGGTATATTTTCAAGCATATGATCATACCCAAACTGTTCCRATGTGTCATTCACAACACGTGTCATACAAGAGACACATTAACTTTTCTGTACTCCATATAAATTGTTAAGTATTTAGTGACAAAGTGTGGCAGACATTGGTTTATGGTGGGTCTGCCTTCAAAATGTCGTTGAAATATTTAAAGAGTAGTGARATTCTGCACTGTTTTCATATTTTTCTTCCTTTCCTAAAATATTTGTCCCATAATGGCAGACCAAACTGWTACAACATGGACTGAATGGATTTTTTAATGAAAAATTATTCAGAGTGTGTTCGAAAAGGGATATAGCTTCTCTAATAAATAGTGGCATCACTAGGAACTGGGATGAAGAGAGCAGTTTGCAGGACTCTGCATATGATCCTTGGATGATCTGCTGTAAGCACAAATGGAGGAGGGATCGTGGTAGCTTTAAGCAGGAGCTTAGAAGTTCCATGGAGGGCTTCTAAGAGTGGAAGTAATATAGCTCAGGAGAAGACTTGTAGGCAAATCTAGTAATAGCCCTGCTTAGTGACATATTTTAAGTAGTTCTTGAAAATCAGGAAGGAGCCAGGCTGGATTCTGGGTGATACTTCTCTTGCCTCTCCAAAGCATTGTAGCTGTATCTTTCTTTCACCTCTGTGTGTGTGTGTCCTATGTTAAACATAACATTTCTCTTATTCATTTCCAACTCTAGAAAATGCTGGTGAATAGGCTGAGCCTAGGTGGAAATATAAGCTTGTCTGATATTTGATAAAACCTAGAGATTTCTCTGCTTCCTCTCCTGAAGAGGTTGTTGTGCATTCGTGTCCTCTTGCACAACACTGGCAGCAGAGGTTGAAGGAAAAAGTTCCACTGCACAGGGCTCATTAGTTCAGCTGGTGTTCTTAGGCTWACCAAACATCCAGGCTGTCCTGTCTGTTGCTCTAAAGGTTATAATGATTTTCACTTGTTGGAGACATGGCCTTTAACTATATAGAACCATTGGGGAAAACTGCTTTTGGCTGTGCCTTTTCTGTAATGTGCCTTGAGTGGTTGAAAACAAAATCCTTCATCAAATAGCTCTTAGTGAGGCCAGAAACTGAACCAGTTTGTGCTTTGTGGACCTGACAGAGTCCCAGACCCCTTCCTGTTACGTTAACGTAGCAATCGCAGAAGAAGATAAAATTCTGGCTGTAGTTCCAGAAAAGTATTCTTTCTGCTGTTGATAGGAGAGAGGAAGCAAAGATTAAAAAAACCAAATCAAACAAAACACCAAAGAAACCTCACAAAAACCAAATCAAACAAACAAACCCCCAAAAACTATAAGGAGGGGACTTGCATTTTGTCAAAATACACTAAGATTATAGCAATTTCTGATCCACACATTTCAGGGAGAAAAAAAAATCCTAAAGAGTTGTCATTATAAGGGCAGGAATAAATCCAGAGAGCATTGTCTTGAGAAAAGCCTTGAGCAGTGTTTGAGTTAGAGGAAAYAGTTTTTGCTGTTTACTTTTTGCAAGTAGGAATAGCAAACTATTCTCTAATCTCAGAGGGACAAAAGGCATTGGGTTCTACTCTTAGTCACTTTCATATAAAACATAATATTTTCATTCTAGAAGCAGATGATTTTCCTAGTTCATGCTGCTAAAACTGGGTAAAACTTGTTTCCATGTACTTCACAATAAAATCTGGAGGGTGATACTTACTACCAGCAGAAGGGTTGTATTTTGCTTTGGAGAGTTCTAGGARAATCTAGTAAATGCAAAAGAGAGGCTACTAAATTTGGCACATGTTGCCTTTTCCCTCTAGGTACTCCTAGGTGTTTTCTCCTTAATTTTAGCGTCACTCACTGCTTGGCAAACATCAAAGAGATTTAATTACTGTAGAAATACCCAAGTCTCTGCCTCTCTCCTTCAGTTTTCAGCCACACAAAACCATGAGAATATCCCACAAATGAGCAGAAACAGGCAGGTAGCAAGGGAAACAAGATGATTCATACCAGTCTTTTGACCTCAGCAAGGTTTCTCTTTCACTCATGAAGCCACCACCAAATTTAGTCCACTGGTGTCAACCTGCTTTTTCCACAAAACACTGTTCCATGAGACACTGCCACAGCAATAAMTGACTCTGACCACCCAACCCACAGGTTAGTGCCAGGGTCAGACTTTGGATAAATGTTTTTTTCTCTCCCCACCAAATTTTCAGCCCCATGAGTTTTCGAGGCAGTTGTGACAGAGCTGGAATAAAGGTAGGCAACCAACAGCACATGTGCAGCAGAACATCCTTATGCCTCTGGCACYACAACAAGGCTACCAAATATTCTGGCTGATGTCATTTACTTGCTGAAAATAAATTTTTTCTGGGCAACTATAATTATCAGGACAATCAGCACAGAGAATAGCTGTCTTTCTGAATCACTGAACCAAAAAATGGGCTTTTAACAGGATCATCATAATCTCTGGCCAATATAAACAAAAAAGRGATTCCAAACCTAATAAAGCTGTTGTGGGGCTATCCAGTGCCTTTATTCAGAATTCTTGAACCTTCCCTCCTCATGACTTACCTCTTGCCAGTTATGTGAATGATGAAGTCTGGTTGTAAGGAGCAGCCATTATACRGGAACCATTTGTGGATGCTCCATAAGTCACCCAAAAGAATGACAAAACCAGATTTGCAGTCTTTTTATAACATATTCACCACTGTTGCTTGCCACCACAATGTGTTTGCTGAAACATCTCCAAATTGCAGAAAAAATAATCTTAAATTGAAAAAAAAAGCCAAACCACAAACAAAAACGTACACACCCCCAAAACCCCAAAACTAAAACAAAAAAAAAAAACCCAACACAATCTCCCCCACTATAAATTAGTGACTATATGAAAATATAGTCACTGATTCTGTGTTTTCTATGTGCTGATTCTCTGTTTAGTTATGATAGTAAGGACACTGTTTGAAATCTCCTGTAACATGTTCTTTTGCCAGGTATATCAGTGGAAGATGTCCAGGTTGTGTTTCTTTATAATAAGTACAAAATCAGGACTGGTGGCACAGTTCCTAATTGCAGCTATAATATTTGTGCTTTATGACAACAACTTCAGTGTA
>CADDXX010000202.1:0-92808 GCA_902810485.1 Alauda arvensis | reverse complement strand
AAGCAAAAATTCTATAGGAAAGAAACAGTCTCTTTCTATCTGTAATTACAGGAGCACATCTGTATGGTAGGGAAGGTAAATTGTCTATTTGTCCCACATGAACAGGAGGAAGAGACCACACTTTTGGGTCCAGGTTGTTTAGGCCATCCCTAGAGGATGGCTAAGGTGTAGAAACAAAGCCAGTAATGAATGTGTGGAACAGACCCATTTGTTTTTGCAGCAGGTGCATGCCATATCGTGGTGGTACCAGATCCCAAGAGAACAGTTCTTTCACCACTGTGCTTCAGACACTCCCTCAGCAACACCAGCATCATCCTGCCTCCAGCACACATCAGCAGTGCAGCCACAGCTGTTTGCAGTCCATCTGACTGCCTGGTGTGGCCTTGGCTGGGTTGGTCAACTACTCTGCATGTTTCCAGAACTATCTGAGAAGACTGTGTTAGATCTCTGCCATACATAGAAATTCCAAGGATATAGTATAATGTGAAGAATCTGGCAYAGTGTGATATAAAGGGCTGAGGTAGTAAATGCCTTCTAACCACTGCTGTGTGCTTTGTGCCTGTGTATCTGGCCCTGCTTGAGTCCAGGTGGGCACTGCAAAGGGCAAACACCAGTCTGGTGCCAGCACCTGGACTGAACAGCTGATTCAGGGCTTTCACATAAAATGAAACCAGTAAGTTTGACACAGAATGGAGTAAAAAATTTGTACTTTGAAGTTTGCAATAAAAATTATCTTTAAGTTTAAATTGGGTTTAACAAAGCCACAGCAATTTCTTGTAGACTCAAATCAAAACCATAAGCTCGCCACTTGAAAAAGGAAGGAGGATGAAGCAGGGTGTAATTTTATCCTGCTTTCCCAAAAAAACCCAGTTTATGACAGCATCTTGGTTACATACATGTTTGYATTCTTCTCATTGTCCCCAGTTCCACTTTGATTTTGCTAGCCCTTTTTGTAAAATCAGTTAAGGGATAAAAATATAAAAAATRTATGTTCCAGCAAACCCTTATGCCAGGRTAGAAAAACAGATGTACAAAATCCTTGTCATCTMCCAAGGAGACAATGAGAATTTAGTCCTATCAGRCACGAGATCCCAAAACATACAAAAAACAGGCAGAGAACAGCCACAGGAAAATAACCYTTATAAGCTCCACTTASAAAATTTTGTTTCTTTCAGGGCATCCAAACATAACCAACACTAAACAGCAACATCACAACATGTTGTTCCTGTAAGTTCAAATTKTTTGTACCAATGTGATTTGTCCAATCTGTGTAATTCTCTGTCCCGTATTCCCAACAGTGACTAAGCAGTCCTCAACCATTTCATGCTGAATCAAATTGCCTTTCAGTTTGCTTGTACTAAAAACAATTAATCTCAAGACCTATTTTTTTTTTTTTTTTCTTGAGCTGTGTGTATTTTGTGTAGGAAGAGGAAAGAGCCTTGACTTTAACATCTTTACTGCGTGAGCTTAGAATAATAGGGCATAGATGAATGAATCAATTCCTGGTTAAATTCAGCTGAAGTAAATTGATTGGGTTCACAGCCCTAGTTTCTGGCTTCTCTCCCAGCAGCAAAGGAACAACTTCCATCAAGCATGCTAGTGAACGTAGCCATGGCAATGATCCATAGTGCAACATGACTACACAGAATGGAGAGGCAGGCATCTTTCTGTTCAGAAAGTGGGCTGTCTTGATGTGCCTTTAAGCACTCTAGTAATTTCTGATGGTTGGGAAATAAAGRGGTTGTGGATTGAAGCTCAGGAAAAGAACTGTGTCTGTAGTTTGTTTTTTCTGGGRTCTTCTTTTATCACCAAAAATAGGTTCTTCCTAAGCCAAGCTGGCAGGCTCTTGATATACTTTAATTATTATAAATCACRGAAAAGAAAAAGCTGTCCTCAAAGGCACAGTCTGCCCCTATTTGAGTGTATMTAACCAAATGGATCTTGTCAACTACACCTACTGCATTTTTTGAAACATCTTTCCAYGGAGCATTTAGAGGGATGCAAAATTTTAACTTTTGGGAATAATAGGAAGACAGTAACTTGTTTTGGTTGTCCAGTTGTTTTAACAGGGAGCTTGTCCAAAATTATTTTCCTGTGGCACTGGTTTTTGACCTGGCATTGTCCTAGTATTATGTTTAGATATTTCCAAATACCTTAGGAAATTYTGGGTTTGACAGTTTCTCTTTTTTAACCTACTCCTTCTTAGGACTGTGATCCCACAAGTTCTCTGTATGTGTGTTTTATTGTCTTTAATTTTGTACATAGAGATATGGAACATAGTAATGTCAGTGTCAAACCTGGCTGCAAGGCAGAAAAAAGAACTGACTCACTGTCTGAAAGCAGGGGATCGGTAATTATATAAAAAAGMAGTTCTACTAGTGACTTAGACCTGCTTAAACATTTCTGATATCACAAAAAAGATTATTTCTACTGCTATTTGTTCAGATATCTTTGTGAGAAACAACTGACTGCCTCATAAAAACCAAAAAATTCTGTCAAAAAGGGTAACTTTTCAGGCTTTTCTTACAGTGTTTGTGAAGGTGCAAAGGTTACTTCTACTATCTCTATTTGCAAGTGTTTGGAAATASAAGTTAATCAGTCACAGTAGTATTTCCTTCCAAGCAAACCAATCTCCAGCCCCAGTCACAACACACTGGCAGCTTCTCATGTACCCATCCCCCTTTTCTTCTCTGGTTTGGCAGCCAGTAATTCCTAGTCCAAGCTCTCATCTAAGACACCACAGATTCAGTCCTTCCCTGAGGCCAGCTGAGGTTCTGCTTTTGCTCTGCCACGTAGAAGCTGCTACCTCACTTCATCTCCAATTTGAAGAGAGACAGAAGTCGGGCCCTTCTGTGACAGTACAGTTGGGATCCAYAGCAGRGCAAGAGGCCACCTTCTTTGCCTTTYACAGTGGGAAAGGAGGCACAGTACTCTTCAACAAACCTGGTTGATTTGTTGCTATTTCCTGCAAGCCTGTTAAGTGKGCAGCTCTTGGTCAATGTTTGCCACACTGCTCTTGTTCACAGAACACCTTCAATTCTGCCTGACTATTTGTTTCACATCTTTGTCAGGCTATACCTTTGTGGGTCTCTGCTGCTTGAAAAGAGGAGAATTTGGATTTTTTTTTTCACTCAGTGAAACCAGGTTTTTCTAAACTCATTCAGCATTGCTGTTGGGTTTGAATTTTTTCMACTTAAGAACARAGAGTTTGGCACATAACCACCTTACTTTTAGTTGGGTGTCAGTGAAATGGGTCTCTGCTGTTATTCTCTCTCTTCCCTCCCACCTCCTGCGTCTTTTTTTGTCTGTTGAAAAGATGGGTCAGATGGGAAGGTGTAAGAAATCTTTGTAGGCATGAGAAAGAAAGAACTTTTTTCCCAGGCCATATATATATACATATCCTCAGCTAGGAGAATGTGTGTTATTGTTCGGTTTTTTTCCTACTGAGACAATCAGTTCAATGTAGGCGTGAAGGTGGTTATTGCTGTACACATGGCTGTGTACCAACCTACTCCCACAAATGCCACGGGTTAGAGAAAACAAAAATCTGATTAGCTGATGAAACAGTAACATGGATACTGTTATTTATTCTATCTGGCAACCCTGAGATAAGGGACTGTGGTCCATGGTCTATGCTGAAGACTACCACATCAGCTGGGATACTGTTATGGAGGGCAAACTCCTCCAGAGCACTGTGTCTGTGAGAAGCACTGTGAAAGAGGGTCATGGCACCAAGGTTTTTCCGGCTATTGCTACAGGTTCCATGATTGGTCAAAGTTCCACATTTGTTGCCTGAACTGAAGCTAAGTTTTCCCTCAGCACTGTATGGCATGGGATTAGGCCTCTTCCCAGAAGCTGTGGGAAGTAATGGTCCTGCTCTTCTCTGCACTGGGACAGCCTCGAGTCCAGTGTGCAGTTCTGAGTACCATAATGGAAGATATAAAGCCATTAGAGAGGGTGTAAAGGAGGATCAYGAAGATGGTGAAGGGCCTTGAAGGGAAGCCRTATGAGGAGCGGCTGAGGTCACTGAGGTCTGTCCAGCCTGAAGGAGACAGAAGGGAGACCTCACTGCASTTCAACATCCCTGGGAGGGAAAGAGGAGGGGCAGGCACTGATCTCTTCTCTGCGGTGACCAGCGACAGGACCCGACGGAGTGGCCTGAAGTTGCGTCAGGGAAGGTTTAGGCCGGCTATCAGGAGAAGGTTTTTCCCGGAGAAGGTGGTTGAGCATTGGAACAGGGTGCCCAGGGAAGTGGTCACAGCACCAAGGCCGACAGATTCTCAGGTACATGCTGTGACTCCTGGRGACGTCCTGTGCAGGAGCAGCAGTTGGAGTTGATCCTGATGGGTCCCTCCCCGCTCAGGACGCGCTGTGATTCCGTGGGACAAGGGCCGACCCTCGGCCATGGCCCTGCCTGCTGGGCCCGGGACACCCCGCGAAAGGGCAGGGGCGCAGCGCCCGCCAGGGGGCGCCCTCCGCCGCGGCAGGGCTCCGGGGAGCGGGGGGGCCCGGCGGGGGTGGCGCCCGGCGGGGCGGGACGCGACGGGACGGGACAGGAGCCGAGCCGAGCCGAGCCGAGCCGAGGCGACTACATGCGGGGGAGCCAGGCCAGGCTGTCGCGTTCTTTTCCCGGCCCTCCGGCGAGGAGTGCACCTGGAGAGCCGGCGGCGGCGCCCAGAGGGGCGGGAGGTAAGCGGGGGCGCTTGCGATGTGTCCGGGCGGCGCACGCGAGGGTGGGGTCGGTCCCGCCGCCTRCAAACTTCCCGCCGTGAGCGGGACGCGCTTGCGGAGCGGCAGCCGCCCTCCGTCCCGCACTGCGCTCGATCCAAGCGGAGCTGCCCAGCTCCGACCCCGCGGGGACGGCCGCGCTCGGGGGCTTGGCCGGTGCCCGCCCCGCGGGGCGGGGCTCCTGCTCCCCCGCGGCCGCGCCGCCCCGGCGCTCCCGGCCTCCTCCTTCGGCAGGCGCGGGCGGGGGGCGGAACCTGTCCCTGGTCCCGGCTGGAACGACAGGTGGTGGGCGCTGCCTGGGAGGACGGGACGGTGCTGGCGAGCGCGCTTCGCTGCCAACAGCAGCGGCTGGGGTGCAGCCCCCACGAAGGTGCGCTAACCCAAGTGCTCCTCTTTCCTTTTATTTTTTCTTTCTATATTTTTTTCTTTTCTGTATTGGGGGTGCGTTTTTGTTTGTGTATTTGTTCGTTTCGCTTTTTTCCCCATCCGTCTCTCAAAGGTAGGTCGTTGCGTGCTTCCTCTAGAGCTTCAGGAGCCGGTTCGGTGCTGCCCGGGAGCCGCGGGCTCTC
Organism: Alauda arvensis; assembly: GCA_902810485.1. Classification (NCBI taxonomy): domain Eukaryota; kingdom Metazoa; phylum Chordata; class Aves; order Passeriformes; family Alaudidae; genus Alauda; species Alauda arvensis. The sequence goes on along the minus strand of CADDXX010000202.1, from coordinate 87,511 downwards.
TGGACCGGTTGCCCGAGCGCGGGAGGGGCGGGCTGGGCTGGGCTGGGCGTAGGGCTCCTGAAGCCTCTCTGTACCCTTCTCTGGCGCAAGGAGCCGAGKCCCAGAGCCCTGCCTGCTGGTCCTGTATGGAGCAAAGGGATGGGATACTCGGCTGGGAGCGTGTCGYCTTCCGTGGCAAACGCTGAGACGCAGCCTTTTAAAAATGGCCATTTTACTGAACTTTTTTTAATGCTGTGGGAGAAGTTAGTTTCTCAAGAAACCTGCCGTGCAGCTGATCTGCCGGGTCTGTTAGTTGTTGAGGCACAGGGTGCTGGATTTTGCTTTTAGTTTGCAAGGTTGCTCAAGGAAAAATGGTTTGTGTTAAACTCCTTATTCCCWAGTGGAACACAATATTTGAAATCCCTGCAAGTCTTTGCAGTCACAGTGTGACACCCTGACAGCTGGCCTCTCAGAGGCTGACCCAGGGCTTATTATGGATAAATGAGTAATTGCCGGTGCAAGAACTCGCACGCCCTAGAGGTACACGCTGTTGGCTTAAAAGAGAAGAACTGCAGTGCAAGTGCGGGCAGAGGCTCCTGGAGAGTCCTGCTTGAAGCTGATTGACCCTGCAGATCATCTGTCTTCTGGCAAGACTGCTGCCAGCTGGCATTTGAAGATGTAGAAGCTTTCTTGCTCCGATTTGATGGTCAAATCAGCCTGTTCTGGGACTGGTTKTGAACGGCTTTGCTTAATAAAATATTCTGATTGAAAAGCTGTGTGATTGTCAAAAAGATAAAGGTGTTTGAGGACTCTTCCCACCCCTGCTTAAATTTCAGCAATTTCTTAAATAGGCATCAGGATGGCTTCTATTCTCCAAGCCTTTTAGTGGTATTTTACACACAGATAGAGTTTGTATTTAATGGGGAATACTTGTGAGACAGTGTTCTGGACATTCCTAACTGGAGAATTTATGGGCTGAGTTGCACTGCAGTAGATAGAGGTGAACCAGTTTCCCTCTTTTCCACCGCAAAGCATGTTATTCAGGATTTGCAAACTTCTCTGAGTGGACTGATAATTGTGACAGTTATGTTTCCCTGTTCCACGGGTCACAGAAAAGAGCATTCCTGGAACACAAAAAAACCCCCAAAAAAACAAAAAAACCACTACACCTAGAAAACAAACAAACATAACATAACAAACAAAAACCACCAGAAGGAGGAAATTGGTGTTGTTTTAACAGACAATATGCACATATGAAAGCGGGCTGTAGGGTAGAAAGAAAAGGAGCGCAAGGTAGAATACAGTCAAGCAATACTGAATTCCTGAAAGTGCTAAAGAGAAAAGGAAGTGAATGCAGAATGACATGATGTTGCTTGGCATCAAGCCTCTTGCAGTGATGATTTTATGCAGGTTGYTGGTGTGTTGGTGTAGTAGCTGATGCTGCTTAGAATGCATTAGTGAGTGATCTGAGACTTGGGACTGGACCAGACCACTTCAGTTTCTTTGCTGCTGTTTCTCTCCTGAAAAGTATTCTTTATTAACTGCCAGCAAAATGCTTGGCATCGTTAGGCCCCTGGGGAAGGTACTTGTGTTTTGAAACAGAAACTTAGAGAAGCAGAGATGTCCMAGTGCCCTGGGAACAAGGATCACAGAGTCATTTGGAATAGCAGTTGTTTAAAAATGTCACAGGACAAATGTGATACTCATCTTTSTTTAATATTTAGCCTTTATCACTAGTTAGGTAAACTGAGATTTCAGATGGAATTTTTTTAGACAAAACAGAATGTTATTTTCATTCTTCTGTTTTAGGGTATTATCTCAGGATTAGATGCTTCAGTACCTTTGACAGATAGAGGAGTGTCTTGTGAGCCTCTTCTGAGCCAGGGACTTAAGCAAGAACTGTCCAGATAAGAGAAACCTAAAACGAGTAAGATATAACTGGAATTTTAAGCTACGTACTGTAGAAGTTAATTTATTTMCGGAGAAACTACACTGTACTAATCCACTGTGGTGTTCTGATGATGGGTAATTAGCATGTTAGTAAAGGAGAAATACTTACAAATGAACTGCAGGTTCATGGCTGAAGATCGGTTATACACTAACTGAGAGGTTCTTTTAAARGCATTTGGAAMAGACAAGAAAAGCACAGGAGGTTTTTTGCTCACTGTTTTTGTTCCACAGTCTTGCTGCCACACTCCCCTTTCTCTTTTGTGCTGTTCTCATATTCAGTGGGTGTTCTTCTCTGATTTTAAATTTTTACATCTAAACAAAAGTTTGGATTTCGTTTGTTTGGGTATTTTGGATAATTTGCYGTTGATCTGATGGGCTCAGGTAAAGGTTCAATAGCTATTAGTGCAGGACAAGGATGTAAGATTGGAAAGAGGGARAGGGAGGAAGAAGGGATGTAAAACTGGGTCATCCTGTCTTTTGAACCATCACTGTTGTTTGATTTACCCTGGAGAGATAAAGGGGGACTTAGTCTAATCAAGCTTAATGGGAACACTTTTTAGGAGCAGAGGGCTCCTTGGCCAAGAGTTTCTAAGAACTGTTTGATCTAGGAAATCTTCTGTCAGTTTTAATTTAAGGCATGTGCTRCTTCTGCTATTGAGGGTATTTGCTTACCAACCCAATACAATCAAATAAAAAAATATTTTTTATTTTGAAGATTCAGCATCTCCTTATGCTGACAGAAGGTGTAGGTTTTTTATCAAAAAAGACKTTAGTAAATTCTGTGGATAGTAGTTACCAGGTGGTTGGTAGTAGATGACCACTTCTGTCCTAAAAATAATTCTCTTTCCACTGTAGTGAACATTAGTTTTGGATTTTTGTTTTTGTGGTTTAGCACTTACTACCATTTGGGCATATGAAAAAATTTATGCCACTGTAAAGTTTTTTAAAGCAAATTCTAACAGATAGAAGAGTGCAGTCTCTGAATCAGCAACTGGAAAGGGTGCTGAACAGGTGTATAAAGCAGCTTCATGGGTCCTTATACCAGGCCTTGAGTTGGGTGGTRCTTCCAGTGTGCTGAAACTGGAAAAGTGTGACTGGGGGCTGATTTCTTGCCCTTTGGTTATTCGTTCCTTACTTCAGCTCTTCATCTTGGCAGAATTGCAGTTTATCTGTTCCAGCTCACAACTGTCTGTATTTCAAAGTAATCCAACCTTTCATTGATCAGCACAATACGGTACAAATGCTAGCAGTGATGMTTCCCTGCAGAATATGACCTTTCACTTTTTTTCTTTTAACCAGGAAAAAAAATCAGGAGGATCCTGAAATATACTAATTTTTTTTTTTTCTTAAAAGAAATTTTAAGTGGCTTAGAAATTGTTACTAATTCTAAGAATTATAGAATACTATTTTCACATTCCCATTTTAGTGTCTCCTTCCCACCCCACCCCTGCCCTGTTTTGTTCTTGTACCCATGGTATTGTTCTTGTGGCATGGTATTAGAGCCCTGGATTAAGATAGAAATTGAAGTGGTGTCTATTCACAGGTATATCAAAGCCAATACATTAAAAATACTTGAACAAACAGAAGTGGTTCTGTTTCTTTTGSTATCCAGTTACAGCGGTGGTAAAAAGTTACAAAAACTTTAATTGTATGAGTTATACGTAACAGCAGTAGTCTAGAATTTATCAGAGGAAAGTTCAGTATTTAATTTTAAGTATTCATGTAAAGAAAAAGAAGTCAAGACTTAGTTATTTGACTTCAAATAGTAGAAGACTGTATTCAGTTTCAGAAAATGCAGTTCTTTCCACAGGAGTAGAAAGTTTTGTTTACTCAAGGAGGATTAAGACTGAATTCCAGATAAGAAGTGTGAAAATAGTATTGGTTACAGTTACTTCTTTTTTRTTTTATAAGGTACAGTTGGCTTTTACTTGTAAAAGCATAGATTTTTTACAGAGAGCTAGCATAGGCAGTTCTTAAATAGCTGTGTTCCCTACTCTATAAATTCTTAGCTGGTATCAGTTAGCTAAGCTTACCTGGATGCCCCAAATTATCATCTAATGAGRTCTCTATTTCCCCATTTCAAAAAAACCCAACCAGTCTGCATCTTGGAAGAGTGACAGTGAGGAACATATGAGTTAATAGGCATATCTGCTTTATAATCATGGAAGTACCTCCCCAGACRAACAGATGAAGGTAGTGAATGTTTCCACACTGTCCAGGGATGGGCTCTTATTAGATCATGGTGCTGTCATTACCTAACCAAAACGTGCTGTGAACCCATGAAAAACTGATAGAATCCAGTTAGAATCCAGTAGGCTGTGCCAGGTTGTTACCATTCATATCTGCTGAAGCCTGTGCTGACTATTGGCTTCTTAGAGACTAGAATCAGAGTGCAGCATAGAGCAAAGAAAGTACGGTATAAATACAGGTACATTGATACAACCTTCCATCATCTTGCTTGATACATTATGCATAGGGAAACTTCAAGGTCATGGCCTTCAGTTCATCAACTTCCTTGAGCTTGGTATCCCAAATTGGTTTATGTTAATTCCCCATAGTAACCACCCATTAAAAGCAACAAATTAAAAAAGAAAAAAATCAAAATTTGGTGTACTTGAGCATATTTTGCAGACRTGAAACATACTTCAGTGTCAACATAGTTGCAAAGTGTTTAACAAAACAAAGCCTGACTAATGAAGTTGAGAATATTACATTATCTATGTGCCAAACTGCTCTTATGTTCCCTCTGCAACCAGTTAAGAACTGAGCTCTTCTCTTGGTGATTGAAAGCAGAATTATATTCTGGAGTCTGAAATGCATTCTTTCCTCCCTGTTTCTGTGAAGCAGGGGCATATGAGAGGGGAGTGGGCGGCCCTAGCTAGGGTGATCTCCCTAGCCCAGTGTCTAATTTGGATGCCTAAAATTAGGCAGTTGTAAATACCCGTTGTTGCATTCCTGGAATAAGGAATTATACCAATCCATTACAACAGCATGAAGATTCATGCAGAATCAGTTTTCCTTTATTTTTTTTTCCCTTTTTTTTTTTTTTTCCCAGAGTGGGAAGGGATTTTTAGATATATATTTCATTTGAATAAAGGAAAGGAAGGCAACCTGAGTTACAGTCTCGCCCTCAAATTTCTTAGCAAAATGTTRAGATTCTGTCATCAGGTAATGGTAAGAGTACATTAATTTTTTTTGTCTAAAAGTCCCATTTTCTTCCCCAGTTCCARAAGTCATGGACATATTTTAACTCTTTTCTTCTTACATTCAAATTTKACATGTTCCGTTTGTGATAAAAATATATAAGAAATGAGATATGCTTGAAGATACATGAAATCTGAGGTGGAAAAATCCATGTCAGAAGTCATCCAGTTTTCTAATGTATAGGGTGTGACACAGAAACCGTAGGGTATTCAAGGTGTCTTGAGTAACAATAAACTGATGAAGGTGATGTCTTGAAGTACTGCTTGGTTCTGCCTGAATGAAGGAAAGAAAGACAGGAGAGGAATGGAAGAAATTTGTTAATATCTATGTTCATACAGTAGTTCTTTTCAAACTAATTTTGTCTACTTATGAACCTGAAGCACATTAAATGCATGCATATTTTACACAGTGTTGTGAATCAACATGTGCTGAAAATCTATGCTGTGGTTATTCAATATGCTTTGTAGAAAGCTATATAAAAATCTGTCTATATATGTATCATACATAAAAATATATATTTCATATATCCATATTTAATACATAAAAATATATTTCCATAGGCTATAGAGACAATTATTCTTGCCAAATAAAGATCAAAGCTGGTAATTGACTTTTCTTGTTTGGGAGGGCTACCTGTCATTATTTTTTGAGTTTAAGATATCTTGGTCATCTTAAATTCTCATCTGTTTTGTAATTTAAGATCTTCATAGTGTATAAGACTATAGGATGGTCTTTATTCCTTGTGCATGTCTGCGTCCTGTACTTTTTTCCTGAGTTAGTGAAGTAATGCAAAAATAAAAATATGCAGTAATGTATGTAAATATTTAGGCTGTAAAACAACTGTTATTTTATGTGGAAAGACCACAAAACCTTTTTTTAAAATAGTGCAACGAGACAATACAATATCTACTTGTATGTTTAAACACCTTCTACAGAAGCAATGATAACGAGTGCCCTTTTATTTGAGTACTCTACATGGTTAACTTAAAACACTGAATGTTTTTTGAAAACAAGCCTCAACTGTCAGTTGGAAAATTATTAAAATGTGGAAATGAAAAAGCTATCAAGAAGGGGGAAATTCGGTATTATTAGAAAGAAAGAAAACATTAAAGATTTTACCTCTTTATGTAGGTTTTTTTTTCAAAATACTGTCAAAAGTTATAATRCATGTTCTCAATTCTATTTGAACTGCTTCCCAGGAACAAAGGCTGTACTGCTTATCTTCAAGGAAATTGGTGATTCTTTGAAAGTACTTTTTTATGCTGTATGTTGAGCTATTTAGGATCCATGCTTGAAAACTGTTTTTTGTTTTTGATTGTTCTTCTGACAAACATATCTCCAGTTCTTCAATTTGATAATGAATTTCATTTTGAAAGTTCTCAATCTTGCTTGTATTCCAAACATCAACAGGAAGATTTTTGCTAAATAATTGGAAGATATGCTGAAGGAACTCATAAATGATCCTTATGATGCTCTTCTGTGTGACCTTGGTAATCTCCATGGGGAATCTGAAATCAGATGTTTCACTGAGGCATTGCTGAGGAAAATAGCCRCCCAATTTCCACAGAAAGTTCATGATATGGTAGTTCACTTTGTTTTCTTGGAAAAGACAAACTGAACGTGAGATTTTGATGTACAGTCCCAGTATAATGCAAATTTGCAGTAAACTTCTCTGAACCATAATGGTCATGCTGATGAAGCAGTCAGCACTTTTTTCCTTTYCTTTTTGCAGATCCTTAAGCTTGAGGTTTCTTGGTTGTCTTGTCTTTCTCACATGCTTCCCTTTCACATCTCTGAATTTATTTCATCTCTGTGACATGCTGGGTATTACTCACTGTGTGGGAGTTGCTCTTTCTAACAACTGTGGTCTTGCCAAGGTTTACTGTTTATTTCAGTTTCACACAGTTGTAAAGGTTTTGCTCATTTGTGCTTTGACTGTATTTAACTGAAAAATGAGTAAATCAGTCAATCTAATGATTCAGACAATATTGGCAGATTTGCAGTTAGAATGTGGTTAGAGCATTTAATCTTCTTGCATTTTTACTAGAATAGGTTGTCCTGTGTGAAAAATTTTATGCTTAAGTTGGCAAGGACAGTAAAAATTTATCACATCCCTGGCTGACAGATATGCAATCAAAGCAAGATGTAATTTTATTGATTTGGGAATAAATATCTTCTTAGTAGGATAAATTATTTTGTTTGGGCAATGGCTTAAATTTTATTAGCAAAATAACCTTGTTGTTGACATAAGCATTGACTCACTTAGGGGCATATGTTTCTATGACAATGTTGGCGAAAAAGTATATACAACTCCTAAGACAGATGCTTTTTTCTCCAAAATCTTTGATGGTTCAGTGTTCAGAGAAGCTTTGTTCTGCTCTTRATGAATCAGCCTCAATTTTTAGATCCATTAAGGAAAGCATACTTATACCTTTAAAAAGAGGAATTTCTTACATTTCAAAGTAAGAAAACTCTTGTTCTGAAGGCTCCTCCTGTTGTCCCGAAGTGGATTCTTTCACCTGGTGTGTGAGAGAGTTTGGCTCCACTCATCCAATGACATGCAAAAGAAAGCTTTTAAATTTAAACCAGTCAAATAAGTGTTTGTCCACAGTTATTTGGTTTATTGCTCATAAACCCTGTTCCTTCTGACTGTCTTGTTCCTCTGAGGTCTGGGTCATTAGTAAACAGATTTGAGCCTTTCGTGCCTGTTCTTTTGATATATATATATAGAGAGAGAGATTTCTGACCCAAGCATTTAACTTGCATAATGAATCTCATCCTACATAGCAGCATTCTGGCATATAGAAACTCATGAGTTGGTTTAATTTGCCACTCTGTGAGTTGCAGGAATGGCCATAAAGCTGCCCCAAAAATCAGTGCTACTTAGCCCTTACAGATAGTTTTTTCTGAGTATGTGACTCTTCTATTTATCCAGAATTCATTGTTTTACTGGAACTAGATGGTCTCCTGGGGATTCCTTGATATTTTCCCCTGGTCCCTTCATTCATTGTAAAAAATTCTCCATTTCAACATCAAAATGCTTCCATCTTTTCAATGACCCTTACTGCCTACAAATATCACATTGATTCAGGCCAAAAGTATGTGTGTGTGTTTGTGCAGGKTAAGTAGGGGCCTTTCAGGTCCCGAGCCGCCTGCTTGTAGGGTTCCTTTCACCTTTCTTATGCCAGTTGCTTTTCTTTCCACAGTAACAAGATAATCAATCTAGCCTAAGTATGCCCCCAGYTAGGGTAACCTAACTGTTAGGTTAACAGTTTCCAAAATCTGATACATTCCTTCAGGATCCTCTCAGTACAACCCAGCAGAWCAATTCGACAAATATGAAATACAAAAAAGGACCTGGCAGACCCCTGTTGCTTGTTTTAAAGATGCCTGTATCACTGGTTGATTATTTCCGAGAGTCTGGCCAGTAACAGGACTAAAATCCTTACTTTCCRTGTGCTTTTTGTTTTGATCCATATTCTCAGCATCCATCCCCACTCCTATTTTATATGATGTGAAAAGGAGGGAAGTAACATTCACACATCTTCTGTGTCATCCCCTCTGCAACACATGATGCTTGTCTTTTTCTCCTKAGTGCATGGCATCAGGTATCTCCTCTCAACATATACTTTTTCTGAATACCTGGGTCTCTATACAATTTCATAAAAACATAAACATAAACCAAAATTGATCCCCTTTACCAAGTCAGCAAAAAAACCACCAACTCCGAAACAAAACCTCAAATATCCATTTTCCCCAGGCTCCAATTTATAAGTGTCCATCACTGCTTACAATATGTATTCATTTTATCATTAGTCATTGGATTTTCCCCAGCTTTTCAAAATAAAACCCCAAGAGCTACAGGGTAGAATTGTGAACTAGTTTGCCAATAYTCAATTTCCCAATTCCTTTATCATTAGGTCCAAACCTCTAATACAAATAATTTTTTGCTCTCTGCTCCAACTCCTTGTTGTCAGAGAAAGGAAAAGCACTCTCTCCCTTCACACAGTTTTGTGTGTAACAGTTCTAAAGCCTAGGCATGTATTTATTTTCCAGTTCTGATGCCCCATTCTTACACACTGCTTGGACTTYGTGTCAGCAAAGATAGGAGGACACCTCCCCTCTTTCACATACTGTTTTTGTTGTGTACAGTGACAGTCACTGTTCCAAATCCTCCTTATCCGGTTTGTAGAGAGCTTGAAGTTTTCGACTACCAGTCCTACTGGTCAGCCCAGGACTGGTCAACACTGATCAGTTACAACAGAATGAAATTTTATATTCACCAGTTGTAGAAATTCATACTACTTTKGCCCTTGCTCAAACAGCTCTGGAGTGTTATTTACTTTGAGTTACTCAATGCCTCGATGCTGAAGAGGATTYGATGGAGTCTCCAATCAAACTGGTCCAAATCCTATCTGACCTGATTCTTCTTTGCTGGCAGCAGCAAGATGATCCAGGCAAWGCAAGGCTTTATAGCTCCCATTTGTGTCCCCAAGATTGTTGTCCCAAAATGGATTCTTTCACCTGTTACTGCAAGAGGCTTATCCTCACACAGAGCTGAGGATTTACAGTTCTGCACAGAAAGAGGTGCTGGGTGACAAACCCGACAAACAGACTATCAAAACTTTTTACTATTTCTACATTTTAGCTAACAAAGGTATTAATGTTCATCTGTTACAAGTTACATAATTCTGTTATTAATTAGTATTCTGTCTTCTCTTGGTTAAATGATTCTCTTGCTTCTTTTTCTAATTAGTCTGCTTGCTCAGTCTTTCTCTTCTTTGAGTTTGTGGGTTTCTTGAATCTGTGGTCATTATTTTCCCTTGCCAGAATTACCCTTTACCCAGTTGAAGCTGAAAGCTTTTTTAAAAAGGTTGAAAGCTTCAACCCAGTTGAAGGCTTTTTTACTTCGCTATCTTGGGAGTTCTGCTAAATGACCTTGTGGCCTATAAATTCTGCATTCTTTGTGTCCACTCTCAGTGGTGCATCCTTCTCCCCCAGCTCTGCTAACCTCCTCCTAGGTCTGTGATCACTGAAGCATGACAAGCCCTAAACCTTAACAAGACTATTCTATGAGCAAGTAATTCATCTTTCTAATACCTGGACATCACTCCCATGAAAACATGCTCTCAAGGAGACTGAATTCACTTGTATTGGTAGCAAAATGTCCCATCTTCAGGACTACTCCTGCTGATGTAATGCTGAAATTTTTCTCCTGGGATCTGACTAATGTACTTCTCTGACTGTCAGGTCCTTTGGGCCAGGTTGTAGTGGGACTACATGTAGCCACACTGGATGAATTGTAAGTGTGTTAGAATTATCCCTCCTTCTCCTCCCCTGCAGCTGCTGTGGTCCTGGCTTGGTGTGTGTTTGGGACCTGCCTGCTTCTTCCTCTCGGGAAATAGCTGGCGGTCCCTTGAGTGCAAGTRTGCCTGCAGGAGGGAAGGAAAGGGGAGATTTCTAAAATATRTAGGGTTTCTCTGAGGAAGGAAGAGGGAGACTGGCTTCCAGGTGAACAGACAGTTTATTTTCCTGCTGTCTCCCAAAAGCCCTGAGTCCAGCTGGGCATGCATTCTTGTAACCTTTGTCCTAGGCRTGGAAAACACAGGGCTGTCCAATCAGACACAGAGGGATTGGGGAGTGACAGCATAACAGCAACCAATAGTTTTCCGGGCAKCCATGCATATTCATGTCCTCATTAAAGCTTTCCCGCTCCCAGTGGGAACAAAGRGCCATGTGGCCACTWCTTCAGGCAGCCACATAAGTGTCTGAATCAATTTGAGCCTTTGATAATGACAGTTCTAAGAAAGTGCCACGTAAGTACTGTGGCTTGAAATTGAAGTGYTTGGTTGGTTTCTGAATATACATTAACAAAGTGCCATGTTTCTACATATCACTGACTTCCTCTAGTACAGTAGCAGTCTTTTGAACTGTTTCCTGTAATCACTGTATATGAGGTCACTGGTTGTTGAAAAGGAAGACTGAGTTGAACATTAAGATGTGCAAAAATTACAAAGTATTTAACAGGCAGATTTGCCCTTCTTGTGGGAATCTTTATGGATTGCTACTTATAACAGTGAACCAATGTGATTTACCATTATGTTATTCAGTCTGCATAACTACACGAATATTTGAAAAAGAATATGGAAAGTGTATAAGCTCAAAAATATTTGATGTTGTACTGATTTTGTCTGGTATGGGGTTAGTTTTTTACTAATTGCGTGCTGTGTTTTAGATTCAGCAGAAGGATAGTRTTGATAAAACAGTAATGATTTGGCTGTTGCTGTCAGGACTGTTGTTTCCTGTGCTCTGCTAAYGAGCACGTGCACAAGAAGCTGGAAGGGAGCCCAGCCAGGACAGCTGACCTGAACTGGTTAAAGGGATCATGCCCAGTATATAAACTGGGGGRAGTTGTACAGGAGCTGCAGATATGTCGGTGGCCAGTGGGTGATGAGCAATTGTACTGTGCATCACTTACCTTTTTTGGGTTTTATTCCTCTTTATCAATATTTTTGTGGTTGTTTTTGTTTATGGTTATGATGATGATGATGATATTACATTTTGTGTCACCTATTAAACTGTTCTTATTTAAACCTATGTGTTTAACTTTTCTTTCAGATTTTCCTYCCCACTGGCAAATGGTGAGGAGTGAGTGAGTGGCTGTGTGGTTTTTGGTTGCCAGCTGGGGTTAAACCATAACAGATGCAAGCAGTGAAGGAATTCCACAGTGATCTTGAGATCAGAAAGTATTTTGTTAAAGGAAATATAAATCCTGTTGMTTCTTGGGAGGACCAAGCATCTTGTTATAGTCTGACAGAGGGAAAGATTGCCGTAGATAAGCAGTTTCTTTAGCAAACCAGTGAATGACTTCAGCAGTACACAGTAGTATCCTACTAATATAGGAAGTCTCCCATTATTATTATTTTTCTGCTTCAGCTGATACTAAGACTGCAGTTATATTGTGGTATTGTCATAAATTATCTACACCCAACGGTCTTCAGAGAAGTTAGTTTATGAATGAAATTTGTAGTAGGGATAGTTTTATGTTTGAAAGACTGGACAAAGAACCAGGAGAGCTGTGGTGGATTTAGTGCATTGATTTGCCACAGATGTCTTTTAATTTTAATTTGGTGTACATGAGTATGGATCTTCTCCATTAAATGGAACATTGATTTAAATCAAGTAAGGACCAATCCTTTTATCTACTACATCATACTAAAGCAATATGAGAAATAGCTAAATGCTATAGGACAGGGTGGATCTGATTTGCTGTTCAGTGGTTCTATTCTGTTTATACACTGTCATCCCTCTTTTCCTTCAATTGTTACTTYATAGGAGACCCATGAAGTGTTTGATTGTTGTGAAAAAAGAAATTATAATTTCAAGGGTAGATTAAGCAAAATGAAGTGGTTGCAGGTGATGAAAGAGAGAATATACTGTGTAAGAACCATCAGGTCAGGATTAGGGACCTGTTGGCTTTGTGTAGCTTATCTAAGGACAAATCAGTATAATTGCTTCTCAGAGTAGTTGAATTTTGTCTACCTAATATTGTGTATAACCCCCTCCTAATTCAGGGACATCTGAAGAGCCACACRGAGATTACCATCTTCTAAATCAGAACTTTTCTTCCCTGGAAACAGAGAAGGGAGATACAGACATTCTGCCTTTTACTGCAAACCATCCACCCTGTGACCGAGCATCTCACACTGGCCCTTTCCTTATTTCTTCCTGTTAGTAAGGAAATACTCTTCCTGGGGGAATGAAATGAGTGGCTTGAATAAGTAAGTCAGAAGCTATGCATCTGTGCTTTGGTTTCAGTGCTTCAGGATTTTGCATTTCGTTGTGCTCTTGCCTCCTAAGCACTTCTCTGAAGTCTGGTGGATGAGCAAAGAGTTGCTGAAAGAACCATTTTTTTGCTTAGTGAGATAGAATATGGTTCTTGGGTTTGAGGTTTTGTAGTTGTGTGGTTTGTTTTTCTCAACAACAGCAACAATAATAATTTTAAAAATCCCTGTCACAGATTTTGTATGTCTGTAACAAATGTGAGTATGAAAATATCTTGTGGTTATGCTCACATAGCCTGTCATGTTTCAGAGAAGGATAAAGAAGTTTTGGACTGAGGATCCCGTTTTGTGCCAAAGCAGATGATGATATGAATGTTTTATGGCTCAGGTAAGAGCTGAAAACAAAATCCAGAGGATAAAGCTGAAGGTCTAGTACAAAGGACTAGCAGTCAGCTGAATGGCACTGAGATCCCAGATCTGAATTCACCTAAATGAATTCACCTAGATTCAAAGTTTCTTAGTTTTCCTGTGCTTTAACTACTTCTTTCTTTACAAAATAGATATATCTAGTTACTACTTGTGTTGGGAGTGTTGTACAGTTTTACACAGGCTCTTTGTCAAGGTGTCCAGTAAAAGCATTCTGAAGAATTCTGAAAAAAGCAGAAAAAAAAAAAAAGGCTGAGGGCTGAAAATCAGTTTTGATTTTGGACAACCCTAAATTCTGAGAGRGATGTTATTTTAGCTTCTGTATTGTCTTTGTTTCCCTCAGCATTGCCCTCTTTTCTTGCTTAACAAGTAATAGTGATAAACTGTTAGTTTATATGATAAAAATTTGCCTGTGCTCCACAAGRTAGTGCAAAGAAACATTGACAGGTGTGGAGGAGCCTTAGTAACCATTTCTGCAGGTGCTCCCAGCCCCATCACTGGATTCTGTCTCCTCAGCACAAGGGATGGTGGAAGGCAGAGACCCCATGTAAGGGTTCCAAGGAAAGGCCCCTTCCAGCATTGTCCTGGGGCAGCCTCATCCCCATGGCATGGGAGAGAAATGCATCAACATGAGTCAGTCCTGGAGCACCTCACAGACTTCCTGGTTTTGCTGCCTGGAGACAGAGGACACATTGCAGCATACAGGGGAAGACTGTTTCAGAGTTACGCAGGACTTATTATGGGATGCTTAGAGGGAAACCAAAGGTGGGTAAAGGAATAGAACAGGGTTGTTTGAGAAGGAAAATGCTTGTGAAAATAGAGGGGTGGAAAGGACTGGTCATGCTTAAACAGCAGCTGTTCAAAACTCTTCTCTATTGTGACCTGAGGAGCATTATGCCCTCCCAATAAACTCCATTTCTAAGTATCTTYGTGGATGAAGGACTGTTTGACTTTCCAAAGGAATTTCCATCTGGCTGCATTGTCTGACTCTTTGGATTAGATTTTTGTGACTAATGTTCCCATCTGCTTGCAATCAATTGTAATAAACAGTTAGACTAATGTTATTGTGCATCCGTCTGTAAGAAGGTCATCTTGGCGGCTAGTGAAAGAGTGGTTATGAAAACACCACCCCAGTAATAGAAGATAAAAAGTTCCTAATGCATTCTCACTTGTGCAAGTTAGTGCTGCTCTAGTTAAAGTTGAGGTGTTGTGTGGTTATATAAGAAACCAAAATGACAGACTAGATTGGCTTGGTTTTTTCAGCTGAACTGTGTTTTTGTTTCTGGGAAGAGTGCATACATAACTTTATTTTTCCTCTGGAGAATCCTTAGACCTGAAACACAGAATCCAGTAAACATGATAGGGAAGGCTCCACTGATTTGTTTGCCCCCAGCTGCAGAGGAAATATTTCACACTGAATGTATTTTAAGAGATCTCCATCAGCCAAATTACTTCTGGGAGCAAGCCTCTAACAGGACATGAATGATCCCAAGCTCAAGGTGAAGTTGTACAGCACACAGCCAAATTGATCTTATGGTTAACTCCTGCCCAAAGAGCTGGTCCTTTTTCTCTCCTGTTTGACCTTAATCCTGTTTCAACTTGGAGGAATAGTGTGACTGGAAAGCTAATCACCTTTCCTTTCTCTGCGCAGGAATGATTGTGATGAGCAAAAATGTGTGCCTGTTTTTCTACCTTGAACTGGCTCATCAGAATAGAGCTCATAGTTGGCACATGGGGATGACCAGAAGACCATGTCTRTTAGTATGGGAGCAGGAATTGTTTTTAAAAGGAGACTTGACATTAAGAGGGTGGAAACCTGGAATTCTAGTTTAGGAGCCTGTGCTGAGTAGAAGGCAACCTGGAGTAATCATGTGATCTTGTCTCATCGTGRCATCCACAGAGGGAAGCGTTAGCTGTATAGCAAAGTGTCTCAGCACTTCATCTCTAATACTTGGATGTGAGACTGGCTAAAGAATGTAGAGCAGATCAAAACCTTTTAAAATCAAAGTAATGAACAATCAAACTAAAAACCGTAACAATTTAACCTGAGATTCCTTGCTACTGTATGTGTACTACAGACTCCTTCTTAAAGGGTTGATGGCAGACATGAGTCAGTTTGTGTTGTATGTTAGCCTGTTTGACTCTTAGAAGCTACAAATGTGCATCAATATTATTCCATGATATATTATTCCATATTAGCATAATTAACATAACTTTATTCCACAATACATATATGCAGTGATTCTGTAGGCTATTTTATATCATCCTCATAATAACTAAATTACAGAATATTTCTGGTAACTCAGGTAGGGTGGACAGCAAWTACTATTCTGGTATGAGAACATCTTTGTATTGCTGACAAATCCTTTTTATGTCAGCATGGTAGTTTGCTTGTGAGAAGTGTCTTAACAATGCAGCATGGTTGTAAGGAGACCATTCACTAGTGATGCAGAATTGCCCCGTCATAGTGAGGTGACGACTTAATTATATGTGCCTGCCATGTTTATAATTCTTAAAATTTTATTTTATGAATGAATGAAGCCTTACCTCTTTCACTTTATTCTCCCAGCACCTTTTCCTTGGGTCTTGTCAAAGAAGGTAGAACAGAGGACATAGTGTAACTAATTYCCAATTCCACATCCTTCTGTGGGATGAGGGATGAGGGGAAGGCAAAAGACATCACCTGCCTGGATTTGTGCAGAGCATTTGACTCAGCCATCTTTGTCTCTAAACTGGAGGAAAACATGGATTTGACCCTGAGATTAGCTCAGTTGAGTAGAACATGATGCYAATAACTCCAAGGTCAAGGGTCGTGGCTGTGGATTTTTTGTGAAAAACTGTAAAATTTGGTAGGAACCAAGAATATTTACATTGGCTTGGTTTGGCARCAGGCATAAAAACCATGCCAAATTCTGTGTATTTATTGGGTTTTTTAATTGTTGTTTGGGGCTTTTGTGTTTGGTTGTTTTTTTCTTTCTTGTGTACCCATCTCATGGTGTCATTTGCATCTGTGTCCTGCCTCTCCCTCAAATGTTAGTGTTTCAGATTAGCTTTGTATCCCCTGGGGAGCTGGTCACAAATGCAAATAGACATTACCAGCAATTTTAAAAGCCTGCCTTGCTAATGATCTTGGCTAAAGGATGATGWGTTGTTGCAGGAACACTTTGCTCTGTGGCTGATGGATTACCAAGTAACAAAGTTGTTTTGAAGGCTCTTATAGACCTTGCCAGGAATGTGTGATCAGATAAGTTCCTCTMACAGAATGGATTCCACGTTGGGAGTACCTCATGTAGCCCCATGAAAATGTGTATCTGTTCTCCCACGTTCAGAAAAGTGCCTACAGTGCCATCCAGTCTCACAGAATCACAGAATGGGTAATGCTGGAAGGGACCACAGTGGGTCCCTCATCTGGTCCAATTTCCCCCACACACTGTTTCAGCAACAGTTCAAATTTCCTGCTTGAAGACCCTCAGTGAATCCAGTGGTACTCAGTTCATTTGCTGTGTAGGTTGTRACTCCAGAGTGAAAACTACTGGTACTGTCTTGTTTGCTACTTAGAATTTTGCAGAAGTCTGTCTATGGAAGAACTTGCACAGAACCTAGAACTTAGATGGGTTCCTAAGCCCTTTCTTAGTCTTTGCTGAGTAGGCAGTTGAACTATATGAGAGAAGTTCACTTTTGAAACTGGTGAATTGGCACAAGTCTTTTAATTCTGTGACATTAGTAACTGGCCATTGGCACCCATGCTTATTTCAAAATTTCTTTAGCCATGACAGGCGACTGAAGAGGGTTGTACATGACAGATAAATGTTTTGTGCAGCTTCTAAATACAGGAACTTTTGATGTGCTGAAGCCATGAACCACTTCACTGTAATGCTAATTTCAAAGTCTGTTGGAAGAACAGCTTTAAAAACTTTGGTGAATAAAGAACGTACATGTAGAAGGTACCAATTTTGTGCTATCCATTTTTCTGACATCCTAAAGATATTTCATTTCTACTGTGAATTTCTTAGAACTAAAGGACTCCATTATTCAATGAAATTGGGATATACATTGTTTTGTTGAGCAGGTTCAAGCTGAGTTAAACAGAGGGGCCAAATCTGTTTAAATAATGTGTTGGGAATCTAGCTTTATGAACAGATGGCAACTCCAAATGAGGCAACTGTGTTTTCCTTCCTTGGTCTGCCGTTGGCCTGTTGTGTTACCTTGGAAAAGTGACTTACTCTCATATTTCAYCTGCTGTTCCCAAAGCACTTGAGGAGACTTTTTTTTTACATGAGACAGTGGTTTTGATAAGAATTTTGTGATTATGTCTTATTGCAAAGAGAGCAGTCATTTGCAAATCTTATCTGTCACCATTAAAATAAAGTAGCTTTCATAATCTGATTTATTTTGTTTATTGTGCTGATAAAGCTATCAACTTAATTACATAAATGACCTTCATAGAGTTATAAAGAAGGAAAATTTCTTTTAGATTATCATTATCATTATGCTTGCAGTTGTAATTTCTTCTGTATTTTTCTAGTGCTTTGCATTAGTAATGTATTGGTTTCTGTAGYGTCATCAAATGTAGCAGATTGCAGGGGCAGTGTGCTTCCACTGGGATGCATGGAATGAGAGAATCTGGAAGTGTAATATATAGTATGTAAGATRCTGTTGTCATTCCACTGTAATCCCTGAACAAAATCTTGATTTCACATTGCCTTTAAGAGATCCTTGCAACCAGATTGCTTAGATTGAAAAGCCTTCTGCTAAAGCATTTTGTCCCCAGTAAAGGAGGAARAGACTGGGATAAGCTGCTAAAAAACAGAATCACAGGGTATCCTAAATTGGAAGGGACTCGCAAGGATTGTCCAAGTTAATTCCTGGCTGTTATCTGTAGGGTGCAGCACAGAGGGTATATGATTTACCTCCCTTAGTGTTCTTCTTTAGTTTTTTACTTGCAAAATCCTTTGCAAGTAAAGGGATTTTGCATTCCTTCCTGACTACATMTCTAAGCTGCTTCTCTCTCTTTTATGAGCGTCTGAAGGGTGCAGAACTTTCTTCATGCTTCAGGCAATCTTTAGCTCTGGTGTGTGCTGCTTTACAAAATACAATCACTCAAATGCAATCCCCAGGTCACTTTTTATTTTTTGGCAGAATTGCAAGTTATTAATAATCAACCTCTTAGCAGTACAACTGGAGTAGGAGATGCCTGTATAACCCAGCTCTCCCACTCAACCAGATAGGTTTCCTGCAGTCTCCAGAGTCTCCAAAATTCTCAAGGCTTTTCTATTGAGACACACTACAGAATCCACATGGCACGAGGCGTCACAGTCTGCTGTGATAACCTCAGTAACTGACAACCTCCTTTAAACGTATTGTAGTCTGCAACATACTGTAAACTAACATGTTAACAAAGCAAAACTTAGCAAATAAATAAAGGCATGAGAAAGAGCTGTGCATCATCAGTGCAGCTTCTGTTTTCCGATGTCTGTCCTACTCTGTTCTTATCTAAGAACCTGGTTAGGATTAGAAGATGGTGTCATGGGTTGTYCCTGGCCACATGCCATACACCAAAGCCACTCACTCACTCCCTTCTACAGCTGGACAGAGGGGAGAAAATTTAACAAAGGGTTCCTGAGTTGAGATAAGGACCAGGAGAGAGATCAAAAAGGCTCAGCTTAGAGGTATGCATTGAATTTATTACTAACAAAATCAGAGTAAGATAATGAGAAGYAAAATGAGCCCTTAACAACACCTTCCCCCCACCCTTCCCTCTTTCCAGCTCTACCTCTTACCCCAGTAGTGCAAGGAGACAGGGAATGGGGGTTATGGTCAGTTCATCACCTGAGGCTGCTCCCACAGCTCAGGGAGAGGAGTCATTCCCCTGCAGCACCCTGGGGTCCCTCCCACAGGAGACAGTTCTCCATGAACTTTTCTGATGCAGCTCCATCTCATGAGCAACAGCTCCCTGTGACCTGCTGCACGTGAATCCCTCCCATGGGCACCAGTCCCCCTCAGACTGCTGCAGTGTGGGTCACTTTTCCATGGGATRCAGTCCACCAAGGACAGGCTGCTCCAGCCTGGGAGCAGGGCCCCTCTCTCCACAGGTCTCCCACAGGGTCATCTCTCAGGCATCCACCTACTCCAGCATGTGGCTCCTCCACAGGGTRCAGGTGGATTTCTGCATTCCCATGGACCTCCATGGGGTGCAGGGGCACAGGCTGCACCACAGCCTGCAGGAGAATCTCAGCTCCAGCTCCTGGAGCACCTCCTTCCCCTCCTTCTACACTGACCCTGGTGTCTGCAGCGTTGTTCCTCTCACATGTTCTCATTCTGCTCTTCTCTGGTCACAATTACAACTGCACAACCCCTTTTTGTTTTTATATCTTCGTAAATATGTTGACATGGAGGTGTTACCACCATTTCTAATTGGTCCAGCTTTGATTAGAGTCACATCTGTCTTCGGAGCCACCAGGAACTGGCTGTGTAAGACCTGGAAGGAGTGTCCAGCGTCTTCTCACAAAAGCCACCCCAGAAGCCCTCTCTTTCCTTCGTCCCTGCCCCATTTCCAAAACCAGGCCATGGAAATCCAATATGGTCATAACTCAATGTCTTCTAAGACAAAGTAAGGTAGGTGTAAGAAGTTAATTTTCACCACAGTAGAAAGCTTCGCACCATAATAGGGAGTAAATATGATTTATTAGATCAAGAATTTAGCTTTGAGAGTCTGAATTCAACTGGTTAGATCCTTTTAATTTAGTGCCTAGTGCCTAATGGCAACATACTCAATACAGTGAAAATAAAATAAGGTGACTGATAGGAGCCTGTAATGGCACAAGATCATTTTAAGCTGCTAATTGCCTTGGTTCTAACTGTAAACCCCTGTATCTTACCACTAACCAAAGCCTTMTCCAAGAAGAAATAAATACTCCGGTTTTATGTGCTTTGCTGTGCAAGGGAGCTTATGTGAAAGCTTTCACTTTTGCTATATTCCAGTCATGGCAGTGGCAGCTGCACGTGGTCCGGCTGGACTACTGTATTTATTTGTGCCAGAGCCACCAGTGTTGTACATTATTGAAGCATTGATTAGCCTGAACATACTGCTGGACCAGTGCGCTCCAAAGGGCCAGAAGGCTTCCCTGGTTTTCATGCTTTGAGGAGCAAAATGTAGTGACACATTGAGAACTGGGCTGGGCTGGGCTGGTATCCAGAAAGCCAACACATTTTTGTGTCCTGGGGGTACAGTGATGAAGCATCAGTGCTGGCTAGATCACTTGGCTTGGGTGATCAGGTTCTGTTCACTGTGGAATTGTCTGTCTGGCTGGTAATGTTGTCCCTTCAAATTATACAGTCAAAATTTGTTTAGTCCTGTTCCTTTTCAGAATGTAGTTCATTTTAGACCATGTCAGTCCAGAGGCATAGTTGTCTTACTTTCTGTTCTTCATGAATGGTTTCCTCCTGAATTAACATACTGATAAATAATTAAGAATTTGYGGAGTTGCTTATTAAGAACTTTGTTCATGCATTTATTTGTTTTAATATGTGTGATTGTTTATTATGCCATGCAATTTGACATATAGTACAGAAAAATGGAGTTGCTGAGTTACTCTTTGTAATCATTATATTTCTAAGGCAAGGCCATTAGCTGCTCATAATATGGACTTGTGCTCAGGAATGCAGAAAATTAAGCTGATGGATACTACATTGTTTTATTGTTTATATTGCCCTTTCATTTGTAAATTATGTCTTAATGATTGTTTTTATATAGTTGCAGTAATACTATCATGTAGGCATTTGTCCTACATTCGGCACGAACTCACTGTTTTTCATGATAAAAATTTTCTTTTGAGACAAGTCAGACTAGTTTTATTAGTTAAACTAGAGGAAGGGAGGTGCAGAGGTCTGGTATATTTCATCTGATGAGAGGAATGTTTTTTAAATATTCCAAGATTTATTTCAAAAGCATTTCATGGGTAACACACAAAAAAAATCAGATCCCTTAAAATACATTTTTTTGCCATGATTTTTCATATTGGGAGGCCAAACCTTTGTTGGCCCGGCAGACTGCTCTCCTGCCTCTTAGGTTCAGTAGAAAGAAGGTGGTAGAATTACCATTAGTGGACTGGTTCAGAATGATACTATAAAAAGAAGCAATTGTGGGCAATTCTGAAATGCTAAATCCTCTTTGAGAACTGTTTCTTAAAGCATCATAGTTAGGAGGTCCTTGACATCCCAGTGCATCTCATGGTTGACAGGTAAAGTATTTTCAGAGTTGGTTTTTTTCCTTAAGCAGAAATAGGCAAAAGGGGCTATTACTTCTTAGATTCCACAGGGTCATCAAGTTTTCCTCTGGAACTAATGTTCCACTGCTAGCAAATATTTTTTTACATATCTGTAAACATGACGGAATGTGTTACGGGTATAATAGCAGAGAAGACTGATACACAGTCTGCAAAAACAGATGCAGAAAACTGATTAGAGGTTTTAACTAATGTGGGAACATGTTTACCCACAAAAAGACATATGCTTTACTTTAGGAAGGTGCTAACTGGGTCATAAGTTTAAGTCTCCACGAGACAGTTTTTATTGCTATTCTGTGCTTCTCTATTTCTTCTTGGGGAAAGACAAGAACCTCTGTTCTTATTCTCTGCTTAGAGCACTTACGGCTTAAATAAGAAGTTGTCTTTATACTCAGAGTTTATTACTGAAGATCTTTTCTGTGTTCCTGCTAGTGTTTCAGCTCAAAAATAGACAGTAGGATAATAGTAGGGATCATTTTAGTTTTCTGCGATACTGGGGCCTGGACTAGTAATATGTTCCTTGAATGCCCCATAGATGTCTCCTTTCCTCGGTCCATTTCATTATACCTTCACACGAAAAAACAGGTGCAGTTGAACCAATTCACTTGTTTGGATTGCTGTGTGCACTTTGGAATATGTTCCATCCAAGTCTCATTCTTTTGATGCTCCTGTGAACAGTAGTACAGCAGTGCACCATCTGCACCATAGACTAATTACCCTGATAATGTCTTAGAAACCAAAGCAGACAAGAAGCATAAAGCTTGACATAATGTTTCCTGCATTTTTTCAGTGAAGCTGTTCTGTAGCATCTGCCTGATGCTGGAATAAACCCTGCAATTAATCTAACAGTTCTTATGACAAAGGGATGTGTGAGATCAGAAGCGAGCGTATAAGGTTACCCCTTACCCTTTAGCAGCCGTATGTTGAAATTGCTTTTGTGAAAGGCACAATTCAGGCATGGAGTATGCAGTTTCACAGTCTAGGTACAGTATCTCTGCCATGGAGCTGAAATATGAGACAGTTTATCCAAAGACTGCTGTCAACAGATACATTTTATATGTCCAACCTACCGCAGATGACATCTGTTGGCTGGAGTTTTTCAGGGTATTGTGTAACTTGGCTTTAGAGGTGTTGAATGGGTACCTGTGTTAAGGTTTATGTTCTACCTCCGTGGGTGGGTCTCCTGAAAAACTGRAGATTACATCAAATTTACAAGCTTTAAATGAAATCTATAGAATTGAAGGGCACCTGCTATATTTCTGTGGGACAGAACAGCTACTCTRTATCTGCGTGACTCTCTGTAGACAGAATCTGCTTCATGAAGTTGCCTTGGAATGGTATGGTTTGCATGGGGCCTACACATTTCCAGAAGCAGCCTTACTATAAACTTTTATTGTATTCACAAGACTTATGAGTATGTTTATAATAAAGTGAATCTCATATAACTGCTTAGGTAGGTCTGGATGGAATTCTGAAAATTATTTTTGTTGAAATATAGAAATGGTCATTTGTCTTGGTTTGAAAGACAGATGTCTGCTAGGGAAAAGCTGGTCCCTCCCCCCTTTTCAATGGAGAATGCAAACCCCTCTCTCCAAATTATTATAAATTTGAAATTAAGGAGCTTTCAGGCAAAAAGATGTGGGAATAGGAATAACAGGGTTTTTTACTAATAGATATACATAACAAAACAAATAAACAGCTACAGCATTAATAATAAGACAGAACCAAGAACCTTGAGGAGCTGTGCTCCACAAAAGCCCCGGGGCAGTCTGGTCCTGGTAGCTCTGAGGCACCAAGCTGSAATGGCAGAAGATCCCCAGCTCATAGGTTATGAGGCAAATGGGAAGTTCAGCAGTGGTGGCTGGAACAGCAGGGATGTCTCAGCAGGGCAGGGGTGTGAGGTCAACATAGGCAAAAGCCTCAAAGCAGGGCCGGAGAAAACGGCGGCAGCGGGACAGGGCTGGGCCTGCTCCAGCAGGGCAGGGGGCGAGCTCAGAATCCCTGGGCACACGAGCAGATGGTGGTAGGTTTCCCAGGACTGGGGTCGGGGGAGTGACAGTGAAACTCCTCCAGCAGCAAGTGAACAGCCTGGTGTCCTCTCCCTGAAGTGGCAAGGGCAAAGAGTGCCTGCCCCCGCCAGCCCCCGTCCCTTTGCTGCCCCAAATCTCGCGTTACCTTTTCCCTTCCAGGGAAACCTCCCAGAGCCAAAAGAAAAAAGCAGCTGTAGCCAGGTTCTGTCTTCTCTTCCTTGCCTCTTTTGTCTTTGGTTAAGTACCAACAAGTACTCRATCCTTAGTGTCTTAGCAACTTGAGGGGAAAAAATTCCAAAGGAAAAGAAAAGAAAAAACCCACCAACCAACCAAACAAAAAACCAAGAAAAACTAACCCCCTAACACCATTTTACTGCTGTGAGCCTTATTTGTCTGCTTCTGTTCAATACAGTTATTGAAATATATTTGAATCTGAATGGATACTTGCATTGCAAGTTAGGTCTTTCTTTTTCCATATTTAGGACATTACAAATTTTGTCTGTTCTTTTGCCTGTTTTTTTTTTTTTTTTTTTTTTTTTTTTTTTTTTTTTGTTTCTGTGAGTAGTGGAAAATACACTGCCAGCATCCATGCTTGTTTTATAATAAAGAAGTCAGAGCTGAAAGAAACAGAAGAAAAATGATTTTTAGCAGAATTTGGAAAAGCCTGATTTTCTTGCAATAGTAGATTTTCCATTGCAATTATAACTGGTATATTCARTATTTGAAGTTTCTTCTGTATTTTATCATTTCCTTTAGAGTGACCATGTTCTCTAAATTCTTGTATCAATTCTACTGCACTTTTCATGCCAGTTTAAGCACGTGTATTAAAGATACAATAACCAAATGAGTAGYGGTTTTTATCTTGAATTCCCATTTATGCCACATCAGTATGGCTCTGACCTAAAAGGGGCTAATGTCCTTTTATTTTAGAGCAAGTAGGTGAAGAATTGCATGATAGGTTCTGGTCTTACAGGCTGTCTAACTTGTAATATGTTGTCCTGTTGTTAAAACAGGAAGTCCATAAGCAGAAGAATCCTCTAATTGCATGTACTCCCACATACATGCAGTAATTTAATAATTGAACCTGTCTGAACATAATTGTGTAAAAGGCAGCAAATGTAGGTGGTTTGCACTGTCTTTGTATATATGCCTGATTGTTTTCCGTAGTTGATTCTAGGGTTAGAAACTCTACAGAGACAACATGGGGTGTGGCCAACAGCCTTTGCTTTGGTGTCTGCCTGACACTGCTTTAGTGTCATTCTTCTGAACTGCCATTTAGCTGACACTTAAACCAAAGCCTGRTGCAGTTCTGGATGAGTGAAGAAGAGAAGAAAGGAAAAAAAAGGTGTTAAGGCAGTGAAGARGGTGTTTTGAAATGAAGAAAGAAATAGAAGGTACAGAATTGCCACACAAAGAACAATAGAGGGAAGCATTTCAGAATTTGGCCTGACCTTACAGCATCAGTGAGATGTGTRTTTTCTGCTTGTGAAGCAGTGTGTCTGTTCATAACCATCCAATTGGYTGTAATCATGACAACTGCAGATATACCTCCAGTATTCTGCACCTTGGTGCTAGGGTGTTATTGATGGCTCCTAAAGAAATACCCATTGTTGAAATTTCCAGTCCTGCTGACACCAGAGTGATGGTCTTCAAGATAGTGACAGTGGCTCARAAAACTGCTTACTTAGAGACTTGGTTTTGTGGCTTGCTATCCTGCATTCTCACTCATTTTTTCTGAAGAAGATTTGGACTTCAGTCCCTGCTGTACTAGTATGGGAATTCAATCTTCTCGGTTAGTCACCTGGGTGGCATTCTTTTCAGAGAACCAGGGTATTATTATTTGGGAGTACTCTTGGGATCTGTGGTGATTGCTGGCTCAAATATTCTGATRGCATCTGCCTCTCTAATAGCAGATCTTGTGTGTGATACAGCTGGGTATACTCWAATAATTTGGGAGTGGATCAAAACCATAAATGTATGGAATGYATGAGTGGCAAAAGATGTAATTGAAACGGGATAAAGAATAGCAAGGTAGCAATACAATTTCCTAACCATTTGTTTTTTTAGCAATTAGAATGATGAAAGCATCCTAGATGGAAGTAGGTCCAATGTTGTTTCYGGCTCATGCCAATTCAGGCATAAATTACAAGTGCTAAAATCGGTGTGAAATTAATCAGTATCCTCAGTGTTGTTAWAGATTCCACCAAATTCTAATGGATAAAATAAAGTGTTAGAATAAATATAATACAGCTGTGTAACAGAAGTGCTAAAATATAGTGAAATAAAAGATCTAGTGCCATTATTTTTATGTGTTGAAGAATGTGTGTTTTTGGCAGGAAGCAGGAGAGGGAAGGAGATAAAAGAACCTGGGAATGGGGACATTCAAAAATAAAACTAATACTCTTGTTTCTGTTATGATGTRAGAGAGGGCGTGGCATCTAGGCCATGGTCTGGATGAATGCGTGAAAAACCTGTTGCCGATCCAAGTGCTTCCCATTTGGAAGAATGCACAGAAGTGAGGAGAGGACCACAGCAGGGTAGAAACCTCAGGCACTAATCAAGCAATAAGTGATGTTTTGGACACTTTAGACTATTTCTGCTGTTAAATACAATTAAATTGAATGTAGGAATTATTATTTGTGTAAGGTACTCCAAATTACCTGCAAAGGTTGTATTTTGAAGCCATCCTGGCTTTTCTTTCAGCTTTAGTGTTTCACCAGTGGAATATTAACTCATAATGAAGTGTCATATAGTCAGATTCTCAAATTGAGGATGACCTGTTTAAAGAATAAGATAGAAGACTGAGTGCAGGTAGTGCAGATAGTACAGGGTTGTTTTACCCCAACGACTTCTCCACCATTTCTGGTGGGTTTTCCTGCTCATCTCACATATTTTCTCTCTTCAGTGATCTTCTGGCTTTTGGACTTTTTTTGGGTTGGGGGTTTTTTTTTTGGTGATTTTTTGGGGGAGACAGTATCTTGGGTGGGTGGCTATCTTTGTCAATTTGGTTTTGATGCTTTTTGTTGGTTTTAGTGGTGGTGGTTTGGGGTTTTTTTTGCTATGATTACTTTGCACCAACCTCTGCTTCTGATGTCTTTAAGTGTCATGTGTGTGCCATTCTTAAAACTTATTTTGAGAGAATAGGAACCTTACTGGTGAATCGGTTATATGCATGGTTTAGTGATTTACTGAAGATGCTGTGAATTCCTCCACTGCTGTAATCACAGTAACCACCTTTTGGTTTGGATCTGCCTTTGATAAGACAGCGTGTCCTGCAGTATATTTTCTCATCATCTATACCGTCTTAGAAAGTGCCAAAATTTTAATGCTTTTAACAGCTCCCACTAAAATTGTTCTGTGAAGCCATAGGATGAGATATGGTGAAAAGTGGCCTTTTAAGGTT
Source organism: Alauda arvensis (assembly GCA_902810485.1). Taxonomy (NCBI): domain Eukaryota; kingdom Metazoa; phylum Chordata; class Aves; order Passeriformes; family Alaudidae; genus Alauda; species Alauda arvensis. The sequence goes on along the minus strand of CADDXX010000202.1, from coordinate 60,450 downwards.
TCAAGGGTTTCTGAAGAAACATCACCACAGAACYCCACAATGGCCTTTTAATTAGACCAGCAAATAAAGTTTGTAATGGTATACCCCAATTGGTATCTGAGACAAAGACCTTCCTGTTGTGTCACAGCATGTGTTGCACACAAATGTACAAGTAGAAACAAGAAGCTATGAGGCTTTTATTTTTCTTGGTCAGATATGTTGTTGGGGACATAGTGTGGCAAACATGCTGCATAAATGAGTTCTGTGGGAGGAAGCTTASCCACCTGACAACTCCTGCATTCAAACTGTGCCTCCTTTACAGTCAATTTTTGATAAAAATCAGCAGTTGACTTTTGTTTGGAGCTAAACTGAGCACTGCCAGGCTGTGGGGAACCAGTGTAGTGCAGTGCAGATGGCACCTTCCAGAGGTTATCAGCTGTGCTTTCCTTCGTGTCCTGGCAGCTGAGGCCACACAGACAACTCATTTATTTTGCTTCAGAGTAAACTGCTTGCTATAGGAGAAAACAAGGAGTAAGCCCCTTGTCATAGSAGAAAGAACTCAACCTCCTTGCTGGTTGTTTGTATGCTGCATGAATAATGGGTTTTGTTCCTTTTTTGTAGTATTGGGTATTTATTGGCCACAGCTGTGGGCAACTTGGTTTGAAAAGCAAGATCCTTAACTTGCAGTGAAGGTAGTTTTCTTGTATTTATACTTTTTAAGAGCTTGGTGCTATACCTCTGTTACATTAAATTTTTTGTGTGTGTGGTTAGAAGTAGAACTCATACTGTGTGAGAGTGATCACTTCACCAAGCCTGATAGAGTTCAAGAAGTGTTTAGATGGTACTTTTAGGATCATGCTGTGACTCTTGGGAATGTCATGTGCAGGGCCAGGAGCTGGACTTGATGATCCTGATGGATCCTTCCTACTGAGGTGATTTTGGGGTAATCAACTGTAGTTGCTGCCACTCTGTCTACTGCCATATAGAGTGCTTTGATCCAAACCATGGAAAATAGACTTCTGCTGTCATTTCATACACTTAGCTTTTCTGATAATCATGCAGAGCTGTGTTTTAAAGTTAATGGATTGTGTCCTACTGCTGCTAGGGATCCATTTCAGGACAAGAGTAAAGATTGATGGTATAGATAATTGGAAGATATCCACAATTAAATTAACACTTCTGAATTATTTGCAGTTAATTTGAGGGGCTGCACTGAATCCCACATGATTTTAGGTGAATTTTGTTTGTTAGCAACATGGAGTTAAGGGTAGCTTTTTGTAACTGAAAATGTTCTTCATGTTCAGATTTATCAGTGTTTGTTAAGAAAAGGGTGTCATAGCCTCCTTACAGATCTTTGCTTCGGAAAATGCCTCTGATATAATGAATTTCTTAGGACAGTTGCTGAAGGCACTGTGTCACCAACAGTGTGTCCCTGCTGCCCATCCTGCCTTGTTAACCTGAGCTTTGGTAGGAGAAGCCAGACTAAGGCTAATGGGTMTGAATGGGTGTCAGCTGAACTTTTTATGTCTTGTTTTCAGGGTGTTTGCTTGTGGAAGTGCTGTTTTCACCATGGAGTGTTAGCTATTTGTCTCTGCCAGCATAGTGTTTGTAACTTGACTCTACCATTGTATCCCTGTTTTTTTGCATGCTTTGCTTGGACAAGAAAATAAGTGGCTTTATTTGAAATGTCACTGAGATGGAATATATGATTTAGACATTTTTCTTTAAGCTGAACACATATGTGGTTTCCTAAAGTTATGATTTAGACCAAAAATAAAACTTGAGTTGGGTCATGACATGGAGACTAGGGCACCTGAAGTTTTAGGGCGCATAAAGTGCTGGCTGCTAGAAGGCCCTGACATCAGGTCTTGGATCACATTTTTCTGTTCCCTGTCACTTATGTGAACTGACTAGCATTTTTTCAACACAATTGAGTGGACTTGGTTTTAGGCTTTCATATGGGAGTTGTGTGGATGATCTAATAGTGATGGAGAGGGCAGGAAATAATATTTTATTCTCTCAGAGTTTATGCAGCTGTGTCAGTGCTTTTAGAAGCCAGAATGTAGATTTAGGGTTTAAACTGAATAGAACTGAGAGATTTTTGAAGACCAACCACAGTTTGATAAGGACATCTTATTGTTTCATAAAGGAGGGTTTTCAGAGTGTAACAGTAAAATTTTAGCTCTGTTTTCTGAATTCATTATCACAGCGCCCACTGAATGCAGCTTAGTCAACATTTCATCTTCAAGAATAGCTTGGAATCAGAAATTAAGCAAGCTGGGGGAAACAAATGTTATATTATAACAAAGAATCAAAAAGCAATTTAGGCTATTAAAATACTCTTACTCCTTTGACCTGATCTTAGTATATTGACCTAAAAGAACSAAGGATAACTGTTCTCTGTTGCAGCAAACATTGGCAATATGCGTACTACAAAAGCCTAACAACCATACACATTGTTGTAGTGCAATCTCTGTCCACAGAGGCTGGGAGGTTTTGGCAGAAGCAGGGTTAGTGAGCTGGTTTTATTGGTCTTCATACTGCAGTTGGTAAGCTGACCCACCCAGTCCAACAGTGTGGATTTTAAAAGCAGTGATTTTAACAGCAGTGAGTGAAACAAGCCACGTGCAGCTGGTAAAGGCTTTGCTGTATTGATGGTGGAAGGACACAGCAGGTAACAGGGGCTTGATAACTGAAAGCAGAGGCTGRTTGTGTGCCTAGAGAATGTGGTTTAGTGATTCAGGATTAGTGGCACAGGATTCACTGTGCTTGGACTGCTGCTACCAACAGCTCAGACCAGTAAAAAAGCCTGTGAACCAGAGAGAGAACTGGAAAAACCTGTGTGCAGTAAAAAAAACACCAGCATTCAAAGGGAATGTCAGAACTGCATGTGATCTGTAACTCTGTCAGTAGTTGCCTGAGCTAAAGGGAGTTCCCAATTTACTTTAAAGTTTGGGAAGTCTGAAATTGTTATGGCAAACACTGTAATTCACTTAAGTGTCTGTGGCTAAATAACCACTCCCATGGGGTTTAAGTCTATCTGTCTCATCCTCTGCCTTCCACTCACCTTGTCTTATGTTGTCATTTTCCCTGTTCTGTGTGACCAAATGGGATCAAAGAAGTCAATTGACATGAAAAGTCTGTGGGTTTTTTAATTATTACAGTTTGCATGTGAGTCTCWTACAGCTCCCTGCAAGGGTATGTGTAAATGCCTGGGCCCGGCATCAGAAGGGAGATGTCAAGAAGGTAGAACYGTGAAATGAGAGAAGGGGAAGCAGGACTGAGTTTTCAGAAAAATAATGTAGCCATACACAATCCTGCATGACTGTCAGTCTATAATGGGTCAAGACCTCATATTCCTGGATAACGGGAACATAAGCTGAATGTCAGTGCAATCTAAGTTGTGTATTTTTTGTAGTTTCTTACTGTAGTTCTGAGAGGTACTTACTTCAGTTCAGCGTAAATTATATGCTACAGGAAGTCCACATTCCTAACCAGAATGCCATKGATGCTGTAACCAATATAAACTTATAGTGAATAAGTGTCATGGTACTTTCAGTATCTTTGTGGTGATCAGTGTACTTTTGCAGAACTTCAGATGAGGTGTAATTGGATTTAAGACTTCTAAAAGGCACTAGAATGATACTAGTTGAGTGGCCAGTCCTCTGTTAAAACATAAACATTTATCCCTCATTGAGAATAAACATGCTTCATTTGCATTATTAAACAACACTTATCATCTAAGATTTGAGCACTCATACCTGATTCTGCTGCTGTTGAACAGCTGATGCACTTCATCATAGAAATGGCTGCTGTTTAGGTCAACTTCTAATTGTTTTGTATAACCAATTTTCCTAAAAGAAAAGAGGAGCTTCGCCATCTGTATAGAAGGGAGCTTTATTGAATGAATTGGAAGGAAATATTTGTAAATAAAGACTTGGAATACATAAATGCAGTAGTTCTACCTAACATTATCTAATGTGCTCATGGCAAATATGATGCTGTGTTTAATGGCATTAGTCTAAAAATGACTACAAATGTCATGTATTGTGCCCTGATCTAAGGCCAAGCCATCCCTACTCAATCATGACAGTGATTATGTTCTTTAGCCAAAAAATATCTTTCGGTTTTATCCCTATGAAAACCTTGGTATTTTTGCAGAATCATAAATCATCATTTATTGCAGACTGATCCAATTTAGCAACTGTTTATCTCCTGTTACATAGCTGCATTCATTTTTAAAGCACAAAGTTTTATAGACAGCAAACCATTGTGTCTTGCTTTCCCTTTCCAATCTTTTACCTTAGAAAAATATCAAAGGTTATTTACATTTGTTCCACTGAGCCTTAACACTTTGATTATGGAAACACTATGCTGATTCTTGTGTTTGTTTACAATTGTGGTTTTTTGTTAGTCTTGTAAAATCATTTGCTCTTTTTTTTCCCATGGCCAGACAAAGCGAATGTCAAATGAATGGATACTGTTATATATCAGAAGTGTTTCTGACTGTGAGAAGGCTTCTAAGTGTCTTGAGTCTGCAGTGTCATTATTGTGGCTACTAGCATAAAGTAACCCCAGCAGCTTTAGAGGAAAGGAAATTGCCACTCAAGCAGTATCACTCCTGAAAGAATGAGGAATGGAGACTTGGATTTTAAAAAAATATAAACATGTAGAAGTCGGCTGATGCAGAGTTGGTTTTYATATTGTGTATCGCTGGATAGACATCTCTCTGTGTGTTTTTTGTTGGAGAAGTCATGTTTCCTCACTGTCTGTTTAATAAAAAAGGATTTCTATCAGTTACCTTCCCAGCAGGCCTCTGAAGCTTGTGTAACTCTCCCTAGAATATCATGATGAAAGGTATGTGTCTATAAACAGCGTGTCATTTAAAATTCTTGTTACTTGKGATTTAGTAGAAAACACAGGGAAATGATACAGTATGCTTTTAACTCAGCAGTGACTCTGATATGATGCTGGTCATGATGTGTGGTTTGTTGTGGGTGTTTTTTGGTAGTATCTGCATGGGTAGGACTGGTTTATTATTTCCAGATATTGGTATACCTGATTTTAGGCTAAGTTTCTGTCTCTGTGTGTGCACTAACGGGAGAACAGCATTGGTCACTGTGGTGCTGATGCCATGGATGAAGCTTATGAGAGCTGGTTGTCCAGAGATCCTTTACATATCAGTGGTTACCATTCTCAGGCATGGCTCTGCCATCAAGGGAATTCACCCAGCTGCATTATACRTGCTGTGGAATAGTCCATCAGGAAAAGATGTTGATGACTGTCCCAGAAATACATTGCTGGAAAAAGAGAAACTGAATCATTGGGAGGAATTGCCTCTCTGAGSTGCCCCATACCAGCAGAGTCATTTAGTTCAGAGGGACATGCAGGACACTGTCCCAGTATACCATTAAGCCAAATACTATGAGTGATAACCTTATTCTTTATACCTTTATGTATAGTTAGAACCTGTCATAAAATATTAGAAACCAGTTTTTATCACTTTTGACAGAAGTATAAGCCAGGAACAGTTCTGCTGGCATTACTGCAASAGTAAGCTGCAAAAGCATCTCTTTTCAAGAGACAAATTTAGWTTTTTTGTCTCTTGAAAAGAGAATGAGGGTGGGTGCTGCTCTACCACAGGTTTCAAGGAGTAATGATTCAATCTGACCCATACTACATTGTTCACAGTGTTTCAGCTCTGAAGCAAGTCTCCCAAGACCAACTGAGATCATGAAACTGGAAGCATTTTTCATTCTTGTAAGGTGAAAACTGTCATAGAAGTGAATGTGATGACTGGCAAGGCAAGTTACATTCTCAATTCTTTAAAAAGGATGAGATTTTGTTTATCATTTCTTGTTGAAGCTGTCTGATGAGTTTTCRTTTTGCTAATGCTATGCAATTTTGAAGCAATAGCTTTGATTTTTAAGTTCCCCCATACAAAGTTTTAATTGACAGTATATGATTTGGGATTAAATGAAAAACTTCTTGTCATGATTGTTGATTCAGACGCAGTACAGGAAGTGTTGGAAGTCTAAAGGCAATTGAGTTCCTGCAATGGATTAGTGATTCAGGCCTAAGCAAAGGAGTGGCCATCCTACCATTAACACTTGCCACTTTATTGCCCAAGCAGAAGAGATGCTCTTAGAGCCCAACAACTTTGCCTTGAGTTCTCCCATTAGCRTCGGCCTCTGAAGGATCCAAACCTGCAATGCCTGTGTTTGATCTCTGCTGAAAATAAGGTGAGCCTTTTCCTTTGTCACCTGTGAGTAAAAGGAAAGCTTCTTTATTCCAAGGAAGTAGTGGTGTTGTTTGTAAATGTTTAGAAAAACCTAAATTCTTATTTCTKTGTTCATTTCTGTTAGCTTTTGGGTAAAGACAATGATTAGTTAGATAGATCAAGAACAAGGATGCAAAAAAATGTATTTCATAGGGTTGATTTACTCAGTATTTTTGTGAAGGTCAGGTCTTACACTTTTCTATTTTGCATTCYTGAATGTGAAAATACATGGAAAAGCCAGTCTGTCCATCCCCTGGCATTGCACAGACTTCAGTCACATTTCCAAACAGAGAGAGAGAGAAAAATAAAAAAGCTCTTAGCAGAGCTGTATATCTTAATAGAAGTTAAACAGTAAGATACAAACCAGCTTTTTATTTCTGTATTTTGTAAAGTTAGAAAAATGAAAGAGGAAGAGCCTTAGTTTTTCGCGCAGGATACTGAACAGAAGATTTTCCAGACACACAATATATAGGAAATTCTTGCTTGTTCTGATTCTGCCCTGGTGAGTTAAAGAGCAGTTTCATCGGGCTGTACAGTCGACTAATCTTCTGGATCAGTCTTTGAGATGACTTTGACCAGAATGTGTGTGTGCTTCCACAGAGACCTTTAACTTCAACCGAAGACTTGAGTAATGAGTTGTTTGCTGAATGTTTTGGTTGAATTTTCTCTGAATCAATTAATTTTATGCAGATTTCCTGAAGATATGGAGAGGAGTGGGAAGCATTATTTAATGTGATTAATTATGTTTGTGTATTCAGTGGGAAACAGCTTATAAAATACAGTGTTTTCTGTTTTTCTTGAAGGAGCTTTAATTGCAGCGACTACTGTGCTTCAAAGTGTCTCTTTTGAAGATGAGTTTTATTTGGTGCTCAGCTTGTTGTTTTAAATAAAACTCCTTACATGTTCTGGTGAATATTTACAGGTGATAAAGGGAGTTAAACCACATAAAAGCACCAGGTGTATTAATGTGGGGAAGGAAGCAGTTACCAGAGCTGTAAAATTCTGGACTTAACCTGCTTATTATTGCAAACTGGGACATTGGCTCCATGCCATCTTGAAGTGTGTCAGTCACAGGCTCAGTCTCTACAGCACTACTCACCTATATTTTTAAAGGATTTTAAATAAACAGATGACTGCCACAGAGTATTTGAGACCTGGAAGTTTTGGGTCATAGTAACAAACAACAAATTGCAGGGAAAAGTTGGCTATTGAAAACTACCTTCATTTTCTGCCAATGGCATTTAACTGTTTCAAGGCTACTTTTGTTTAAGGTCTTCTTTTCCTGAACTTTGTCGGGGAAATAAATTCTTGACTGGAATATTCAGGATCTCAGTCTTTGAATATTACTCAGTGTGCATGTCAGATATGACATTAGTCTCCCTGGACTTCATTCCAAAACTTCTTCGATTTTGCAGATATGAAAAGGTCATAATTGGAATATCCCTCCATCATGCCATCAGGAAAAGTTAAAGCTAGCACTTCTCTGTTGATTCTGTGTGACTGCTACTTGCCAGCATGTTAGTTTGCATGCTGGTCTTTCACATATTTGGAAGAGGATTTTTTAYGGCTTTTACATCCTGTTGGGTGGACACAAGGTCTAGCACACCAGATTTCTCTTTGCCAAGGTAGGTGTTGCTTTCTTGTGGTTATTAAGAAGAAAGCAATACCTTTTTCTCTTCTTTTTTGTCCCTCTGCAAAGCCTCAGGTAACTGTCTTCCAGAAGAATTTTGTGCTAGGCACATACTGCCTAGTAGAATTTTMATGGACATGATTTCTGTTACAGGAAGCAATGGAACACAGATAATCCCATAAGAATTGGCCACTGATAGGGGAGAATTTTTGTGTTGCTGTGCAGGTTTAAAACATATTGTGTTATTTAATTTAAATATTCCACAGAATGAAATGTTTATTCTCTGTATTTACTCATAAAACCTTCAGTACTAAAACAAAAGTCTAATTTAAACAGCACCTCTCTATCCTGTCACTCCTAAGTGTATACATTTAGTGATAATACACTTTTTCATGTATGTATGAGAGCAAACAAAGGTGTAATGCAGAAATTTATTTGTTCAGTCAGGCTCACTGTTGAAACCAGTCCATTGCTAGCTTAGGTTAGATGGAACAACACAAAGTCTATGCTCTTGCTTTCATAAGAGCAATGCCAAGTATTACCCTGTAAAGAAGATAAATAGAGCTATAAAAAAGTGGCAGCTTCACAATTGCTAATAATTCCACACAACCCTATAGAAATCTAAGTCCACTACTGAATTTCTGAAGGTGGGTCAATAAAAGTAACGATCTCCATACAGAGATTTTGTGGGAAACAGGAATTATTTCTGTGCAGTACTATAGTTATCCTTCTTACTAGGTTCTATGTGGTTTCCAAAAGCAAATACCTCAATAATTTAAAATAGACAACAAATACAGATAAGTTTTGTGTGCTGATTTCTTTTTCCTACAGAGATGAGCACTGATGCTATGGCAAATGCTTAGAGACCCCATTAGTAGCTCTGGCAGCAGTTAGATAAAGATTCTAAATTGTCACAGAATATTTTTTCCACTGAATTTATATGCACATTTTGAATGTTATGCAGTGACTGTAAAAATGCAGCAAAGTGAAAAAGTTGGTTTTAAAATTTGAAGATCATACAAGATTTATTGAATTCCAATCTTTATAACTTAAGAACCACTATTTGGGTAGATATTTAAAAAGAACAGAGAAATTAATTCTTTAATACTCCAAAAAATGAAACACCTTAAAAAAAGTGAAATCTTAAAGTTTTGGGTTGGGCAGTTTTTAAGGCTACCTTGTTATGTATTACTTTTCATCTTAAAACTGCTAGAAAATTCTTTTAAAACAGTAGCAAAAGATAGGACCAGACTTGAGCTTGCCATTTATGTGTACTGTTTCTATATCCTTAGGGAAATGAAGCCTTTCAGGGAGGCTTTCAAGAGGAAGAGCTAATAAATTGCTCTGAAGTTGATACAAGCTTCTCTGGGAGAAAGAGCAGGGCCTGGAGAGCCTGTGATAGAGAGCAGCTGTTTTCAGATACTTGCACTAAATCTCAGACGTGCTTTCCTGCCAGCTGCTGCAGTGCAGAAGATTAACAGACATGTCCATAGCGCTSAAGCAAGTCTTTAATAAAGATAAGACTTTCCGCCCAAAACGCAAGTTTGAGCCTGGAACCCAGAGGTTTGAACTTCACAAACGAGCGCAAGCATCTCTCAACTCAGGCGTGGACTTGAAAGCAGCTGTGCAGTTGCCCAGTGGAGAAGACCAGAATGACTGGGTGGCTGTTCATGTTGTTGACTTCTTCAATAGGATCAACCTCATTTATGGAACTATCTGTGAGTTCTGCACAGAGAGGACCTGCCCAGTGATGTCTGGAGGCCCCAAGTATGAGTACCGGTGGCAGGATGACTTGAAGTACAAGAAGCCCACAGCATTGCCAGCACCCCAGTATATGAATCTTCTCATGGACTGGATCGAGGTGCAGATCAACAATGAGGATATATTTCCTACAAGTGTAGGTAAGTGCAAGGAAGAAGTCCTAAAGCATAAACTGCCTTTCATTCTTGTACTAAGCATGTTCTCTTCCCACATATTGAGGGGCATTAAAGCTGTTGAGCAGCAGGTGGGGAGGAGGAGGGATCAGAAATAGCATGCAGTGTATGAAATGTTAACTGTGTTTGCTAGTTGTGGCAGTGTTTGTTAGCCTTAAATGTTTGTCCCTGATGAGCTCTCAGGTTAATCACTGAGGGTGATCAGCACTGCATTAATACCTTCTTGAAAGCTAAGCAAATTTGTATGGCTTTGCACTTTGTCCGACAGATACTTACACAGATACAGAATGGATGGAAATCAAAGCTAGTCAGAGTGCTCTCCTAGTGTGTGCATTTATGTACAAGAAAATGGTGAGTCAGGATTGCGGTGAACTTAGCCCTTCCACCCTCTCTTGATTTCTCATCCAAAATTCACATGTGGTGAAGTGAATAATTCTTCAAAGTAGTGTTTTCAGTACTACGTATAAGTAATAAGTATTGCTGTTACATAAGCAGCCAGACCAGACAAGAGACCTGTTAAGAGCTTCACAAATTTCCTTTTATAGTATTTGCTCTGAAGAGTGCACAAGTAGGTTGAAGCATCCTTTCAGAAAGTGGAAGAGTGCATTGTGTAGTGGAGACAGCATAAATATTTAGCTGCATGCAACAACAACAAAACAATTATACTTCAGAAATGTTATGTACTTGCATGATTTTTAGCATTTTAAGTTTTAATTAATGGGTCTTGATTTACTGCTTTCAGAATAAAAAGCTGGGAGCTTGCTGTAAGAAATGTAAGTTGTTATATATTAGTTGTCTCAGATGAGTAACACAGAAGAAGAATGTCATATGTTAGATAGAATTGTTTGTGAGGCTTTAGATCTTTTAATTCAGAAACAAATGTATGCTGTGTTGAATTTGGTGTTCTGGGTATCTCTTATGTGAGCAAGTCCCTACTTTGATACTCAAAACAGTCAAAAGGGAAGTTTGGGTCTGTTCCTGGGGTAAGTTGCCTTTCAAAAGAATCTTTTTGATTGATTTTCACATCAGTGCCTTATTTGGATGTGATACTACCTGTCAGTCTATCTGATTACTGCTTATAAAGCTGTTAAATGACATTCAGTCACTGAATTGTTATTTTTGCATATGTATTGTTACCTGTTCTGTGTTTCACAAGTGATCAGAGAGGGAATCTTTCTTGCTGTGTTAGGTACTGTTTGTTCCTATCTGTTCTGCAGCAGTCCTTGGCTAGATGCACCATAGGCATAGTGCTAATTAAAATCTCTATTTTCATTCATATAAATTAATGGTGATGAATATGACAATTGTTCATTCTTCAAAGCAGCTGAAATAAATCTTGAAAGATTATATACTCAGAAAACAAAACAGGCTTACGGATGACCTTCTTAATTGGACAACAGTTTTAAGGCATTGAGTGGCTGTAACTTAGATTGTTTCATTGCTTTGAGTCTTTCTAGTCTAAATATAATTGTTTTGGGGAAAAAAAAAGTGTCCATTAGCAAATAAGTTTGATGAGGAGATCTTCACAGAAACCGTGAACACACTGTTCTCAGCTTAATCCTGTTAAACTTTTTCGTTTGGCATGTCTCGTGCAAAGTGTCTCAAGAGGGATTTCAAGGACTGTTATTAAGTGTAGCTTTCACTGAGGAACTAGTTTCAAGGAAAATAATTTCAGAGTAGGGATAGCCAGCTTTGGTGGGATCTTCATTTTGTGGTGGTGGTATTCCTCTAGCAAAACACAGATGCAATTGAGTTATAAATTGCTATAAATGTTATATGTAACCTTGTCAATGATTATATTGGCACAATGGCTTCTGGGCTCTTACTAGTCAACCTGTGGTCTGGTGTTTCCTTTCTGCTTTCCCCTGTCCTTCTGGTTTATTCATTTGATCCCTGAAGTTTTAGCTTTTATGTTTTTCATATTCCATGCTGCCTTGTGGGTAGCTCTGAGCCTCTCACATTAAGTGCTAGTAAGTTCTCTTCACAGAGTAGGTAGACAAAACAAATCCTGTCCTGCTGAAAACCAAGGACAGCTTTTAGGCTCAAAAGCATAAACAACGATGGACTGAAGGGAGAAACAAGAAGGATGAGACTTCACAACCTGAAGCTGTAACTGGACAATTAAACCCCAATATGTAAATGGACCAAAACTTATAAAAGTGTAAGACTTCATGTCTGGGGACCATTTTGTGACCATTCTGAGTCCACCTTAGGTATAGCCCTGGTCAGGCTCTTACACCCAAGATTATCCTAGGGCCTTTCAATAAATATCTACTTTATTCTCTAGCTCTGTCCAGTCTCTGTTTCAGGTCAGCCTTCCCAAGGCATCACATTTTATGGTAAAGAGCCTCTTCCCTCAACCACTCTCCCACTTATAGGGAGCTGGTTGTATGGAAACAGAAGAACTGTCAAGAATTGTGTGCAGGTGATAAAAGCAAGTGCTGTATATCAAGACCACTTCTTTGTATAACAAAACTTCAGGGACTGTTTTTTTGTAAAATGGCTTCACACTCTGTACAGGATTATAGACATGATTATTTTCTTGTTATTATTTCCATTATTATTAATTTATTTAACTATTTAAGTGGATTTAAGGCATATAAGAGGCTGACAGCTCTGGAATCAAGCTCTTTAGGTAACCACATAGAGATCTGTCTCAATCCTCAGTGAGTAAGAATGCAGTAATAGAACAGAGGACAGTCTCTATGCCTGCTCAGCCACTACATGAAGCTATCCATCCTAAAAATGATTTTTTGTAATTTGCTTGTGGTTTTTTTAGCTTTAGAGTAAGTTCTTTGGCAAATAGTAGTTGCTCTTTAGGGTGCCTAGTAGTCTCACTGTTCAACACTTCTCAAGGAATATATTTCTCAGCTTTTGGTAAAAAGTTTGAAGAAATAATTTGGAGTGGGAAGTAGTAGATCCTTGGAACAGATGCAGTTTTTGTTGAACTGTAATTGTCAGCTTTCACCATATGAGTTTTTGCAATGTCAGAAAAGGAGCTAAGAAAGCAAGCAGCTCTATTCTGTGCTCCCTTTAAATCCTTCCCAAACATGATAAATCCATTTGTTTTAGGTTCTTTCCTATATTCATTGCAGCCTTAAAATGAGAGTAATTTTGTCTTGTTTGGATTTTTAGTGAATGGAATGCTGAGGTTTTTTTCTGTTGCAAGAGTCACTGGGAAAGATAGACAGAAATTTAAGGCCACTGGGCGTTATGCCACTATTCTAATCTGAACTCCAGCAGAACACAGGCCAAAGAACATCACCACATGAATTCTTCCTCAGGACCACAGATTGAAATGAGAAGATGGTCAAACAACAGAAAATGTTGCTGAAATGAACAGAAAATTTCCTTCTTTTCTGGCTTGACATAATGATTTTTTTTCCATATGGAAGAAATAAAGCACTTGAGAGAGAAGACAGGTTGTGCCATCTCAATCCTTCAGAGTTTTCAAGACCAGGCAAACTAAAGCCTGGAGCAATCTGAAATGATAGGATGCAGACTTCCCAAAATCAGTGCTAGCCTTAATTATTCCGTGATTCTTAATTCCAATTTCACACTACCATGGTGCCTAAGGAACTAAAAGAACTAATTGGATTAAAACCTGATTAAGCAATTTAAGAACCCACAGTTTGCCATTTAAAAGAAGTATAAAATCACTTTTAAGCTATTAGAATTTTTGTATAGTAGGATTTAAAAAGTTATTAATGTAGTCAAATAGCCTAGTTATAGCTGATCAAAATAAAAAAAAATATTTCAAACATATTTAAAACCTAGGACCTCAGTTGAAAAAATAATGTATCTTTATTGATACTTCAGCTGTTCCATGTTTGATGAGTAAATTTTAGTAGCTAGCAGCTTCAGTTTTTGCACAGAGGATGTGTGTGATACTGCTTCCAAAGAAAGGAGCCCAGTATGTCACCACAATGTACATACAACAGCAGACCAAGATTCTGTAAGGCCCTTGTGGACATGGTTCATATTTTTCTATATAATTTTCTACAAATTATCTTATTAATATTGTGGTAGAACGTTTCTGGATCTCTATCCAGTAATAACAGTTACTGCTTGAGACACTTTCCTGAAGCAGCAGGAGAGCAGATGACTGGAGGATGTGAATAGACTGCGCTCAACTACTTTYACTGAGCAAACGTCTCTTCACAATACAGCCTGTAGAAATGTGGAGTGCGTGTTTGACATCACTGACCTTTCCTTGCAGTTATGTCTGTCTTGTATCTGTTCTGAAGTATGAAGAAGGGTTAGCAAAGTGGTGTTTGCTGGCATTTCCTTCATATACTTTTTCTTTATTTACTTGTAAGTAAGCTTACAAGTACTTTTGCTAACAGACGTAAAAGCAGATCTCAGCGGCTTTCKTCCTTCATTCTCAATTTCTCAAACTTGAGGGGAAAAAAAGAGAAATCAACTTCAGCAGTGGCATGAATGGTGGCAAAGGGAAAACTTGAGAGGAGAAGGATGTTTTAACAACTGGCTCTGCAAAGGTTTCCGGGTCTCTGCTAAGTCTGATGCTGTTTCTGGAGGAAGAAAGAAGTACAGAACATCTGCAAGAAGTGGTGCTCCATGTGGGAACTGGGGTGGTCCATCCAATATCTGCCATCTCCCTTGTTCTTGAGGAATTCAGCTTTCCAGCACATTGTCATTACATAAGTTGTGGGACACTACTTAAAGTGGTCTCTCAGAGAATCAGCAATGCCACGATCACAACTTCTACCGTAACTGAACTTGTGACCTCTTCTCTTTACCCACCTTCACAGCACAGCTGATGTCTACAATGTTTAAGTAGGCATGCTGGGGTTTGGCTTGTGTCCAACTAAAAAAGACTGGGAAATGTGATACCTTGAACATGTTTTACCTTGGAAAGTGGGATTTGTGACCTACCTGAGTACTCTGCATTCTGCAGTGGTGTGTGAATGATGAAAAAGAAGGATAGCTTCTTATGTGAAACCTTATGAAAAAGACTTTGTGTCACAGGCTGCAAGGCAGAAAGTGTGTAGAAGAAGAATTTACATATCATAATGACTTTGCTGGTTCATTGTTTGGAACACAAATGAAATAATATTCATGGGAATCCATTTTTGTAGTGACTACTTTTTGCTTATGGTTTTTTTGCCTAATTGAAGTTGTTGTTTAAGCTCAGAAATATTATAGAAAATTCATGGTAATGCCTACTTTGAGAAATGTATTTTCATCCTTAAGGTCAATCTTCTAAGGATAACACTGGTACTTTAGGGCATGTTTTATGCACAGTCTGGCCAAAGGAAGAGATTTGTGACAGGACATCATCAGCTGCACCAGATATATGATACCAATCATCAGAATGAAGTGTGGTCACAAAGGCATGAAAATAAAATAATAGTCCTAATTTGTTTAAACTACAGTCTCAATTTGACTTCACTGTTGAGTGGCTGGAGTGCCACTTGATGTGGATCCGGGAGAAGATTTTTGCTTCATCCAGAAACATCAGCATTATCTTTAAGTTTCTCCAACCTTTTTCAAACAGAATTTTGGCCTTCTAAATTCACGTAGAGTAAGTGGAGCAAAATCAGCAATTTTAGGAGGCACATGTCTTAGTGATGGACTTGGCAGTGTTAAGCTTACGATTTGACTTGATCATAAGGGTCTTTTCAAACCTAAAGAATTTCATAATTCTTTTATCTTTAAACACAAAGCCAAGAATTATATACTCAGATAACCTGAAACATTTGTAAGTACAGTGTTCATTCTGTGGTTTCCCTTTAGCTCTGTGGTTGTTGTATCCACTAATTCTGTGGTATGTGGACCATATACCACCTCTGCATGTAGTCCCTCATGCAAAGGATTGTCAGTACTCTGTTCCTTAGCTACTCAGTACTTCAAGGTAAAGGACTTGAAATCTTGACTATGATGTGATCTTGAAAAAGATAGCTGTATTTCTTCTAGCGTATTGTTTATTAAGAATTGTGAGAGGCCTGGGACCATAATAGATAACTTTAAGTAGGAAGAACAACTGTCTTCTTTTTTTCTTTTTTTTTTTTTGTTTTTGAAAAATGTAAGTGCATGCAACCCCGAACATGAACATATGAAAGTGCTTAGGAGGTAGATGAGAAGAAAACAGCAGACATTAGTCTTGCACCATTGTCAGTCTTCGAACTATTAAGGACAATGTTCATTTTGTTAAAAAACTTCTCTACAGTACACACAAACCTCCTGCTCATTCACTGTTCCTTTGTTCTTAGCAAAGGCTTTCTGTATATGTTCCACAAGACTCTGATAGAGTAATTCAGCCATTCATTAAAATAGAACAGATGTAAGTTTACGTGCTACCTTCAGGAAAAGCTGGTTTACTCTTGAAAGCAGGTTCAAGTCATCATTGGTTCATTATGGGAGGAGAGTTTGCTCATGTCTTTGTCATAGCTGCCAGACTGTTGGCACCACACAGGATTCACAGCTGTTGCACCACAAATACTAGTGACACTGCTGTAAAACACGTATTTTCATTTAATGTTCCAGTAATGAGCAAGGCATGTTTAAATGGGTAATTGTTTTCCTGTCAAAAATGGGGTTTGAGCATAGAATTGTTCGCACTAGTTGGTTGTACTGTAATACCCCCAAGACACATTTTCCACAGCATCCTAGCTAATGGAACCTTCAAAAATTAAACAGGAGAAAAGTTTCTGAAGTATAGATAGATCCACACTGAGTGGTAGAAAATAAAGTAACTGAAAAGACTGTAACAATTCAACAAACATGGATACTTGGCAGCTTATGCTCCATGCTTTGACAGGACAAATGTCTGCTCTGGTTCTAGCACAGAAAATTGTTATGTGCTGGGAAACTGCCTGACTTCAGAAAACCTAAACAAAACTTAGAAGCTTTGGTAGGTTATTCATCCCTGTTTCTACGACCCTATCCAGGAAAGCATAAAATGGTCTCTTAAACCTTTTCAATGCCCTGGAAAAATCAAAGCAGAAGCCTTGGATTTTCAGAGCTGCAAAGCAAACACTTCTATAAATATAACCAATATAAGGCATGTCTGGAGGAGTTGAGTATTAATTGGTGGTGAGTCCTTGATAGTTGTGAATTATGTTTTCTCAATCCAGCAGTGCAGGCCTTTCTATGTGACTTGCTTGCTTGCTTCTTAAACAATCATCCGGGAGGTATACCACTTTACAGAGTCATGGTTTTTAAGCCCTTTAGAACTTTATCTACCGTCTCCAATCTGTCCATAAGTTACCTCTGTGCAGAGCTATTACCCCCATGAAAATCTACTTTCTATTTGACTGGAATTTCACAGATACACAACAGAATCTGGAATTTAATCATTCTCTTTCATTCTCTTCGTGAGGCTGTAACTGGCTGTCAGCTGAGCAGTTTTGACTGAAATGCATCAACCAACACATTCCAGAAACTGACTGCAGTGAAACAGGAAACAAAAGATGCATATGCTTTTTGGCATTCAAAGCCAAAAGATGAAGGCCAATCTTATAAATGTATCTGTGACAGGACAAGTGCTTTTACTAGGAATAGATCTGATGTGTAAAAGAAATAATGTAAATAGTAGACTTCTCTGTTACCTTCTGCAAGCCATGTGGTTAGGTCTGCATAAGCCGTCTTGAAGCAATAAACTTCTGCTACTTCTGCTACCCTAATGTTCAGTGTAGGGCACCGCATGCCTAAGCAGTGACTGAGAGATGCCAGACAACTGGCATTATGCTGTAATCATATTAGTGACAGGCTCTCCAGTGAAAGGCTCTGTAGCCTGACAGTCATTCTTGGGCTGAGTTGTTAGCTCTGTGTCATGGGGATAAGCACCCCTTACAATACAAATTCTTTAGCTACAGTGCCACAAAACTTACATGCACATCCTATGGGCTGGGGAAATGTAAAATAATTTTCATTGCCTGACACGGTTTATATGAAACCCCAAGTTATTACACAAATTTTGATTACATATTTAACCTAAAAGAACTGTTTCCAAGTAGAGAAAAAACACAAAAGCCAAGGCCTAAATTGTTCCCTTTTCCCTGAAGACCCACCCAGCAGATGATTTACTACAGCAGTTTGTTCCTTCATTTGCAATTAGATATAGGAATTTCCCAGGAAAAACAGTCCTCTGTAGTGTTTCATGTGTCTCCCTTTCCAGAAGTTTGCTTCACTTGGAAAATCCTCTGAGTCATGCTTAGAATCCTTGGAATAGGGGCAGTCTGTGATACCTGTTCAATGACTGTTTTTTGTGACTGAGCAGAAAATAACACTTGCAGGAAACTCAAAGATTAGAAAAGACCTGACAAATGCTCAGAGCATCTCAGCAACAGTGTGGAGTGAAACAGGCTTTACTGACAGTGCTGACTCAGGGGATTTTTTATTTCTTTTCAACTCATAGTGAGTCATTTCTAGGAATTTCAGGAAGGCAGTGCCATTTCATACACTTGAAAATATACAGTGGAAACTTGTATTTCCTTCTCATAATCAGTAGCACTTTGACTCATTTAGAAACAAAAGGATGGTTGCTGAGTAATCAGCAGGAATCAGAGATAATCAAGAAGGGAATAATCAAAGCAAATTAATAGTTGGAGGGCAGAAGGAAGGACAATGTACAGCATGTCTTTGATAGACTAATTTCTCATCTGAATATGGAAAGAAGTATTTTTTGTTTTAAATTATCTTCACGTGAACTGAAAAACATTACCATTTACCAATAAACGTATACTGTCAACATCAGTATGGTTAAATAATAGTGATTGTTATTTGTACAGTATTGACTCTAAACAGACTTAACAGAAAAAACTCAGTCCTTTAACAGACAAATCCCGGTAGCTGGCTAAAAAATCAGCAGCAGAAACATGTCCAAACCACATTCTGGATGACATCATATTTTTTAGAAAAGTGCCAGTGAATATTCAGGCATTATAACAATACATCTGTTTAGAATTTATATACTTTAAAATTAGTTGTGTACCATGACTTTTGGATTTTTAGGACTTGGATTTGTTTGGGTTTTTTAAAATGAGATGTAGCTGTTCAAGAGCCCTATAAGGCATGATAAATGTTACTATTTCACTTGCCAAATTGAAGAACAAATCTCAGATACTCAAAGTAGTCTACATAGTATATAAGTAGCTGTTCAGGTAGGAAATTCTAAGTAAAAATTATTTTTCTTGAATTTCACAGTGGTTTGTTTGTGGATCCAGAAACAGGTCACAAACACATGGTCAGTGATGCCAAGTGTACTCTTGATCTGTTCCTAAACTCCTAGCTCTGTATATGCAATTAAAGAGAATGAAAACTGAAAGGCTTTAGAAGGACTCCCAATCCCGTGCATTTCTAGCCCCCCAGGAGAACACCTGATGAAGTTTCTGGGGAATTAAAACTGTAGATCAAACAGAATGATTTGCCTAGCTGTTTATTTACTCAGGACCTACAAGATTACACTTCTTTGAACATTTGGTTCCAGATCCCTGGCTTTTAAACACACAATCTGCAGAAGCCAGGCTGTAAAGTTCAAAGCAAGGGTCCATTCAGCCAAACAGGGGATGTTCATTGGAGAAGAATGTAAGAAAAGGGAAAGATGCTATTTCCCAGTTTCCAGCAATCCACATGATTGTTTTAGAGGAGTCAAAATATTCTCTGACCTGGGAGATTTTGGTAAGAATGAATATCTCACAAATGACAGTTCTTCCTGTTTTGTCCTCCTGGAGACTCCCGTTTTATGTATTTCAATTTTTCATGTATTTTCATGTATTTCAATTGTTTTGGGCTGTATTGAGAATTTCTGCCCATTAATTTTCCTGGGAAAGAAAAGAGCAGTTGATAAATTGTCTTTGGACAGGCATATGTTGAAAACATTTTATGTCACAGTAGCAGTCACATCCAGACCTAAAATTTTTGAGCAAAAAGCAATGCTAATTTTAATAGTCAGGTTGTGTTGTAACTGGAGTTGGTTGAGTATCAGTTAACTAACAAGACATATTTTTGCCACAGAGATTGCAGACATTTGTCAATGTCCCAAGGCATGGCAAAAGGTGTCAAGAAACTAAAAAAAAAAACGAAAGATAAAATAATATAATTCTGAGAAACCAACAGCAGAAAAAGAGAGAAGAAGGAAAGAAGCCAAACAAAGCTGATGCTTGTTGACTCAAGGAAACTAGGGTTATTCATTCATGTGGACATTTGCCACCAGCGTTGTGATAAAGCTCTGGTTTTGCATAGTTTGTGACTCCTGCAGATAATTGGGTTGCAGGACACTGAGGATATCTTTCTAAACATTCAGCTTCTTGTGTGTAACCTGAGAAGTTTGTCGGTAAAGCAAGCAATGTGTATATTYAAGATGAAAAATTATCACATGGAATATAGCCTTAGCTAAAATGAAGGTTTTCCTTGTTAATGTCTCCTGTTATCTGCCCAAGCTTACCCTAGCATGTCTCCTATTATAAGATCTCAGCTGTTAAAGCACACAAAACTTCTTTTCATGCCATTTACACTATGTCTTAACAGTTCCTCTTTAAATAAACCATAAAAATCTTCTAATTCTCAGAGTGAATACTGGTGACAGCAGGATCTCCCTTGATTTTTTTGAGCAGGCTTTTCTGTATGTGTGTTTTTATAGGGCTAATTTACAAATTTACAAAAGCTATGTGTCTTGTATCAGGATCCTGTTGTGTTGGTAGTGCAACTTCCCCTGACATTTTTCATCAGGCTCAGCTTCATAAATATAGAGGAAACAGTCAGGCTCTAAATATCATTGACTTTCAGTGGGATTTTTGAATCTAAAATCTGAATCTTTTCTAAAACCTTTCTAAAACAGGCTGATTCTTTATGGCATAACTGGGAGCATTAAACTAATAATTTCTGTCCTTAGAAGTTTTTCAGAGTATGTAGGCCAAAACAAAAAATAGATGAAAAAACCCATAACAGTGCTTTCCAAAACTTGCAGCTAGTGCCACTTAGCACTTTGGCTAAGTGACTGCTTAGCCAAAACTGTCCTGAAGGTGACAGAAAATTTCTTAAACGGGTGGGATCCTCAGACATACACCAGTACTACTGTTGTGCACCAAGCCCTTTTTTACACATGGGATAACAAAAATGGGTTTCTGCTTTGACAAAAAGTTCTGTGTCAGGCAGCTGTGGAGATCATAGAAAAAAAAAATACAGCCACCTTTGAAAGCTATTTCAACTCTTGCTTTATCCTGCAGTTAAACCCATAAAAGCTCACTGGAAATAGTAACAACTAATGAACTGTAGCTTCTTTCAGCATCTTGGGGATATATAGCTATGGATGCCACAAATAGATTTAAAGGTCTTATTAAAATACTGTTCCTTTAGAGAATTCAGAGTCCCCATTTCTTTTAATAGTTTGACTTTAGGAATATTACATTTTTGAACTAAACAAGACCTTTTCATTTTTATTGCATGTTACATGTTGTAATAATGTAAACTGTCCCCTGCTAAATTTCTGGCACCAGACTACAAGATAGATATTTACAAATGTTTCCAGTGATAATTAGCTGTCGCTCTTCCAGCAATGAGAAAACAAACTGTCCGGTGTCAAAAATCAAGTTCTGCCTCCACCAAGGTAGCTGGCTGAGCATGTACCTAAGCTGTTTGCATCCCTGAATGTGTTTCCAGTCTCTAGTCTGTGCTGTTGGATGGAAGTGTAAGTGTGTGTCCACTCTTCTCCTGCTGCTGGGGAAGAAATTTCTCTGTGAACCTGTCAAGATATCTGTGATCAGCAGCTTTTGGTCTAGGTCTGGTACTCTGTCAAAATACTCCTGTAGCCATACAAGTCCGGATAGGAGCTGTCCAGTACAACTCCAAGTTGGTTGATGGGAATAGGCTTCCTCACCGCCTAAAATGATCATGTTTAAATCACACCCTAGCAGCTTTGGTGTAAAGGTGCTCTTTTAAGACTACAAGGGCAGCGTGGTAAGACAGTGAGCTCTCTGGCACTGATCCTTACATTTGGGGCTGTACTGGACAAAATTAGAGAGTAACAGAACAATTTGGGCTGGGGAAGACCTCTTGAGATCATCTGGTCCAACCTCCCTGCTCAAAGCATGACCCTGTAGAGCAGGTTGTCCAGTCCCTGGATGGAGATTCCACAACCTTTCTGGACAACCTGTTCCAGTTCTTGACCACCTTTAGAGCAAAAAGCATTATTTCAGCTGGTATTTCATGTCTTAATTTGTGCTGGTTTCCACTTGTATTGCCAGCTGGACTATGGCAAAGAATCTGCCCCCACAGCTTCATGCTCTCTTATCAGGTACTCATACACATAGATAAGATCCTCCAAGTGTTCTGTGTTCAAAGTGAAGAATCCTACCTCTCTACATATGAGAGATATTCTAGTTCCTTCATCCATTATCTTTGGGGTCCTGCATCTGACACTGTTCAGTTGAATCCATGCCTTTCTTCTACTGAGGAGCTCAAGAACTGGACCAAGCACTCAGGTGCAGCCTCACCAGGGCTGAGTAGAGGGAAGGATCACCTTCTTTGACCTGCTAGTGCTCTTCTTAATGCAGCCAAGGCTACTGTTGGCATTTTTCATTCTGAGAGCATACTGTTTACTTGTAGTCAGCTTGGTCTTCAGTACCCAAAATATCCTCCTCAGCAAAGCTGCTTTCCAGCTACTCAGCTGCCAGAAGGTACTCTAGCCTCAGTTGTTCCTCCCCAGGAGCAATACTGTGCATTTACCAATGCTGAACTTAATGAGATTTCTCTCTGCCTATTTTTCCAACCTGTTTAGATCCCTCTGAACAGCACTGCACCCACATGATTTATCAGGTGCTCATGCCAGCTTTGTGTCATCTGCAAACTTCCTGAGGGTGTACTCTGACCTGGTATCCCAGGTCATCGGTGAAAAGGTTAAACTATATTGGCCCCAGTATTGAGTCTTGAGATACACACGTACTGACTTGCCTCCAACTGGATTTCAAGCCACTGATAGTAACTCTTTGGGCCCAGCAATCCATGTCACTGTCCACTTTTCTAAGCTTCACTTTGTCAGCTTGTCTGTGATGGCAGAGATTGAGTGACTTCACCAGAGTCAATCAGCTGCTCTTCCCATTTTATCTGCCTAGATAGTGACCTCATTGTAAAAGCTATCAGGTTGGACAAGTGTGCTTTCCCCTCATAAATACATGCTGACTCCTCTCAATAAACTTCTCATCTTTCATGTATTTGAAAATGTGTTTCAGGAAGTTTTCTCTCAACAGCTTCCTACAGACTGAGGTGAGGCTCTGTGTCCTGGAGTTCCCCATATTTCCAACTCATTCTTCTTGAAGATAGAAGATATCTTTGCTTTCTCCCTCAATCACCATGAAATTTCAAAGATAATCAATTGTTACCTTGCAGTAACAATTCCTTCAGCACTTTTGGATGCATCCCTTCAGGCCCCATGGATTTGTTCATGCCAGATACGCTTAATCTTGCCCTAAGTCAGTTCTACTCCACTGAGGGTAATTATTCTTTTTCCATACTTTCCCTTTGGTCTTGGAGACCTTAGATTTCTAAAGGCCAACATTACTAGTAAAGACTGAGCCTAGGCAGACTCAAACTTCTGTGTCATTTGTCACCAGATCCCATGCTCCATTCAGCAGCAGACCCATATTTTCCTTGGTTTTTCTTTTGCAGTTTGTTTACTTGTAAAATCCTTTATTGTTGCTGTTCACATACCGTCAAGATTCTGTTCCTGTTAGGAGCAATATGCTCATTGCACATCCATGCAGGCCTCCTAGGAGATTATCCTGTTTGCTTTCATATTTGTCTGGACAGACCTTTCTTGAATTCCAGGAGGTGATCCTTTCATATCAGCTGGGTACTCGAACCTTCTTCTCCACAGGATTTTATCCCACCCTTCCCATCTCCTTTTATGATCTGCCCTCCACCACTTTATACTTACTGCAGCCAAAGCAGCCTCAAACTTCCATGTTTTCCAACAGTTCTTCCACCTTCTTTAAGTATCAGACGAGCACCTTTCCATCTTGACTCCTCCACTATGTGTTCCAGGAGATAGCAATGCACTCAGGAAGTATCATAGATTACTTGAGTCGTTGTGGATCTTAAGGGTGTTAAGGGCCCACTTGAGGACCAGAAGCTGTGACTCTTAAACTTCCATTTGTTTGCTGAAGGCATTTCCTACATTTTCCTGAGTGGGCAAGCTATAGCATGTTCCCGTCATAACAGTGCCCATGTTGGTAATGCCCACTAATCTTGATGCAGAAGCTCTTCACTGACTCCTGTCCTGTCTGAAGGCAGAGCTGTTTGCATTTCAAATGCTCTCGTGCAGCAGGTTATTCCCCACATAACCGTGCCTGCCTCTCCTTCATTAAAAGCCCACATCCATTCATTGCAGTCCTCTAACCATTCCATCAACATTTTTAATGTGGTCACTTAGAACAAGTACTACAATTTCTGATGTGCATGTAACTACATTTTAAATGGCATTTTGTGGTATAACCCTAGATGGCAAACTAGCCTGAATCTGACATGCCAAAATGTTCTCTGCTGTATCTGGTGGATGTCAACYGCCTTCTTCCAAAACCCCTTGAGGCAGTGTGGATGACAGCTGCTGGAAGACACAGGCAGGTGGCTCTGGGAAGGGATAACAGAAGGTGTGGCAAGTAAAATCCATTTCTGTAAAATCTCTCAGAGTGTAGCTACTTATATACACTTACTTGTTCAGAAAATACATTTGGATGATATGTCTTGTAGGCAAAGAGAAAAAAAGATAGAATGGAAATACAGAATATTAAATAAAATAAATTTTGTATTATTTAAAACTGAAAATTGCCCTCACTGTAGTATAACTGACTACAAAAACTAGAATATTTGAGATCAGGCCTACTAGTTTCAGAATATTTTTGCTTTTCTTTTTCTTCATAATATTTTCTTCTATAATAGAACAAATAATATCTTTCTCTTGTTTTTATTTTCTCTCTCTTCTTGGCTGCTATATGTTCCCACCATTCTCCTCTATAATGTATATATTCAGCTGGTCTAGGTTTATTCGGCCAGATAGGAATTTAAAACTGTTATCTTCTACCACTTATTCTGTTACCCAGTGACTAGAGTTTTGACTAACAATGTATTTGTCAGATATGATACCAAAATGGCAAGTAGTCTTCCTTGGGGGAACCTCAAATACTCTTGGAAGAGCAAAACGGACACTACATTGTTCTTTAAACTTCCTATTGTTAATTCCTGTTGACTGAGATAGACAAAGATGTGAGTGCAAGGCCTCTCAGCTGCAAACCCCAGCCACAAATTCAACCAGCCAGCCTCTGCAGGCTTTTGCAGATGGTTCTCTTAGTACTGCACCTTTAATGGCTCATTTCCCTTCGTTGGCCAGGGACCAGCTGTAAAATTACCTAGTGGTACTTAAGATACATATTAACCTTATTATCTCTATGCCACATTTGAACTCCACACAGTGCTTTTTTTCTAGCATAATTATTCCAAAAGAGATACCCACAAAGCATCCAATTTATATTCCACTTGCTTTTTAACATCATTTGCATTTTGAATTGGGTTTTTCCTTTTTTTTTTTAAGCAGAAGCATGAAACTTTCATAATGTTTACTTTTAATGTTAGTGGTGTCAAAGGAAAAGGAAAAGCTTTGAGTAGCTTTTAAATTTTCAGAAATTATTAATGATTTGATCATGTGACTATATAGATAACAGAAACACGAGGTTCCTTGGATAAGTCTTGTAGTGGATTCTGGGAGTGTATAAGAGGCAGCACATGATTCAGGGCAATGGACAATCTCAATCTAAGGCCATACACAGCATTAACTTCCAGAAGTGTGGTGAAACTTTACTGGCTGAAGGAATAAAGTAAACGGCAGTAGGAAATTTTCTCTTTGGTCTTAAAAGTGGAAGGAGATGTTCATAAAAGTCTTACACAAGGAGGCCACCAGATTATTCTTGGGGATGCAATGCACCTGAGCACTAAGTTGAAATAGCAGAAAATGGCTAAACTGCCAAATGAGTAATTGCCAAAGAAAGGCAAGCAGGCCAAGGTGTTACGAGCGGGTGATCTAAAAGAATAAAGAGCAAGAACCCAAAGAATGCTGAAATGGATTATACTCCTGCTTCAGTGGCCACTGAAATTGGTCATCCAAGAAAAAGCTAAGCATTCATGTTAATAAGGTGCTACTGCAGGGAATGGAACAATTAACTTTCTTTTTGTTGCCTTACTTTAGAATTGTATGATGGATGCCATCTTAGGGAAGGACTTAGTTTGTATTACCTCTGTAATTAATCCATAAAAGAGAAAAATTTACTCCAGTGAAATCAGGGTATCTCCCTTTTTCAGCTGAATTTGATGATAAAGCAAATCAGATTATTTTTGGCTAGTTATGTCTTAAAATAAGCCTTTTATTTATTCTCTTCCAAAACTTTTGATCCAGTTGAGCATTTTATGACTATTGACTTATTTCATATTTTTCTTCAAAATTTTACTTAGCTTTTAATGTATCTTACAAAAGTTGCTGGTGTAGGTTAAGTTATTGCATCTCTTGAAATTGTTTCTATAACTATCCTTTGTTAATGACATTAGTATATTCTTATTCTGCTTAGGTTTTTTTCTTTGAAAGAGGTAGGATACTTTTGTTTATTGATTTTCCAGACTTAATTTCAATGAAATTAGTGCCTAAGATCTCTCTGATTTCCAGGTACGAGATGGACCCCATGGCCAATGAAGACTCAGATCTTATCTATTAATGACATACTGGAATAATCTGTTTAAATGATAGCAGYTCCTTTTGCACAGACAATAGTAGGTTTTGAGTGCCTTGTAAATCCAAGCAATCTCTGCCCTATACTTGAACAGTAAATGTAAGTCTTGTGGGGCATTTGCAATCAAAATATTCAAATTCTCTTTATATGGTTTTTATTCCTGGTTTGGAATTATGCTGGATCCAAAACCTGTCAGTCAGTGATAGCTTTTCTGCAGCCTTCTCTGGATGCCTGTGTTTGAATTTTTGTGTATGTGTGGATGTATGTGCCTGTTGATATAACCTGAAATTTCTTGGAAAGTGCTGTCACCTGTGAGTGTAAAGTCCTGTCTACTCTGGTTCCGTTTCCAGAATGATTTGAAATAGCTTTCCTTTTATGAATCATCTCTTGATATGCACTGAGAATATTCTCATACACATGCAAGCTTCCTAAGTCTGCACAAAGGGTCAGAAAACACCTTGCTTTAGAGGACCTAAAGGTTGTGGTGTAAGAAGTTAGAGTTAGCTATTTCTTCTAATGGCCCACTGAAAATTAATTTAGCACAGTGATCATCTTAAGCTCGAAAATTTCTTTTGTGGTAACAGCTGCTTGTTAATGTCATGATGAATTTTGTCAGATACGGGGCTTGTATTTTTCAGTTAGCTGCTGGAATATCTGTGTGTTGCAGACAGGAGGTCTGGTTCTGAGTGCATCACCAAGACTGTGCTGCTTGCTGCTTCTGATAATGTTTGATTTTGCTGCCTCTTGCAGTCCTCTAGAGAGGGGCCCTTAGAATATCATGTGTCTTCCTGTGTGCCTGTGAAATTAATGGGCAACCAGAATGTTTGTTTACTGAAGACATCAGGGGTTAAGGAAGGTAAAAGCTGTGCTGTGGTACACTGAGCATGGAAAGCCAAAACCACATCATTGCCCAGAAATAGTTGTTTCATGGTAAGTATTGTATGAATAAGGCTATTAACAAGTAGGGAGGAATGCCTTTCTGTTGATAACTTGGCCAGGCTCCAGTGTTGTACAAACGTACACACTTTTTCCTTACGTTCATTCAATGGGTTAATAATCTCTCTTTTTCCTTCCTAAGCTGTTACACTGCCAAATGGCTGTTATATTTTCTGTCCCAGAAGAGGCTGCATTTTGTTCACCTGTGCTATGGTTTTTTCTGCTCTCTTAAGTGTACTAATGGTTTTCCAAACTGTAATATATATATAAATATATATATATGTGCATGCCATACAGACTTGCTCAAATACAACGATCCAACAAACCTAATTTTGTTACTATGGTGAAAATGGATCTTGCATGGCAGATTAGTTATACTGACGCATAATCATGACTCTGCAGCTTTTTATGTCAGTGTTCTCTTTGTCTTGAAGAGTTACAGAGCTGTTCTCATGGTTTTATCAGGCTCATTATTGCCTGGAGTAAAACTAACTTTGCTTGGAACAGGCAGCAGGAGTGTTCTACTCTGTGGCACTGCAGAGTTTCTTTTCTGTTCCTCTGAAGCAGCAGCAGCAGAAGTAAGCAGTAAAGGGGAGGAGGTAAGATCACAGTCAAATAACAGCCACTGTAAATCTTCTTAAAATCCAAGGGATCTGGATTATACAGTGCAGATGCTTTGCATACTGTTTCAAAGTATTTGCATTATGAGATTGGTTTCGTGGTGAAATTGACAATTAAATGGCAAATTTTAGTGCCATCACCATTTTTGAAACAGAGCAACAGAGAGAGCTGTAAGGAATGTTCAAGTGCTGCAATGCTACCAACAATTTTCTGATTTGTAACCTGTTGCCTGTAGAGTTCTCCCCAGGACAGCACATGAATACTTTTGTTGAAGAGCTGACAGTGGACCTGCCTGCTCATTTATGTTACTGAAGAGTAACACTGCTGGGGGTATTCCCATTTAAAAAGAAAGTTTCTTTGCCAACACCTGACAGCAAATAAGGAAAATGTAAGGAACAAAGTTAATAGGCACAGAGAGTAATGGGTATATGGCTGATTTTAAAAAGAAAGGGAAAAATCCCTTTATTTTCTGATAACTTAAGAAGGACCTTAAGTCTTTCTTAAGACCTTCACAAGTGTGTTGGGCCAGTTGAATTTTGTAAGCTGTAAAGAGCCCTACTTTATGTGAGAAGTAGCCTTTCCAGCAAGTCAAGAGAAGCAAAAAGATCAAAGGAGTATGGGGAGATTGGACCGCAGGGGAAACAATGTGGTTGTTCTACTATGCTGCTGTGGTGCCTAGATAYGGTGCTTTAAAGACTTTATATGTCCATGAACAAGGCCAACAAGGAGAACCTCACAGCAGGACTTTACTGTAAAAAGAAACACGGAATTGTAGTGGGTGACTGTCTCTTCAGGGGTGCCGAATTGTCCATCTGCCGGCCTGATAGACAGTTGTGAGGGGCATCCTGCTCTCCAGGAGGTGGTATCCATGGTGTTGCCAGGAAGGTACCCAGACCACTAGGCCATACATAGGCCACTACACCCATTACTTTTTCATATGGGTACAAATGATGCTACAAGCCAAAACACAGGTGGGATCAAGGAAGACTATAAAGCCCTGGCGAGACAGGTGAAAAACATCCCAGGTCAATTCCATGCCCAAGTCATCTCCTCATCTGTCCTCCCTGTTGGAGAAATCAGGACAGCCATAGGCAGACACATTGTGCAGATCCATGTCTGGCTTCATAGCTGCTGCCATTAAGAAGATTTTGGCTCTTAAAACAGTGGGTTTTGTTTTTATGATGTTTATCCTGTTTTGGGGAAAGGTGATCCCCCTGGCTAAAATGAGCAAGAGAGTGATTGGCAGCAGGCTGGCCAGTTTGGTGAGATGGGCTTTAAACAGAAGGACTTGGGAGGCAGGGTGCAAATGTCGATGGTTGTGCCATTGCTTCCTCCTGGGGAGCAGGAGTCTCACTGTCT
Organism: Alauda arvensis; assembly: GCA_902810485.1. Classification (NCBI taxonomy): domain Eukaryota; kingdom Metazoa; phylum Chordata; class Aves; order Passeriformes; family Alaudidae; genus Alauda; species Alauda arvensis. The sequence goes on along the minus strand of CADDXX010000202.1, from coordinate 30,981 downwards.
CCAGCCCTAATGCTTTTGGGCAACTTCAACTTGCCAAGTGTCTGCTGGAGATACAACACAACAGAGAGAAAGCAATCTAGAAGGTTCCTAAAGTGTGTGGAAGACAATTTCCTTACACAACCGGTAAATGAGCCTAGAAGAGGAGGTGCCCTGCTAGACTGATTGACCGTAAACAGAGAAGGACTAGTGGGTGATGGGGTGGTCAGTGGCTGTCTTGGGCATAGGGACCATGACATGTTAGTTTTCAATAATGGGTGAAGTAAGGAGGGGCACCAGCAGAACTTTCATCTTGGTCTTCCAGCAGGCAGACTTTGGCATGTCTAGGAGAGTGATTGACAGGAGTCTCATGGGACTCAGCCCTGAAGAGCAAAGGAGTCCAGGAAGGCCGGATATAATTTAGAAAGGAATTTTTGAATACTCAGAAGCAGGCTGTCCCCACACGTAGAAAGACACGTTGTCAGAAATAAAACTGACCTGGTTAAACAGAAAACTTCATCTGAAATTCAGGCAAAAAAGGGAATCTATTGTCTCTGGAAAGAGGACTAGGTAATTTCACTGGACTATCAGGATGCAGCAAGGCAATGGAGGGAGAAGATTAGGAGGGCCTAAGCTCAACTAGAACTTGATTTGGCCTCCAGTTAAGGAAGGAAAAAATGAAAATGAAAAAGCTTTCTATAAATACATTGGCAGCAAAAGGAGAGCCTAGGAGAGTCTCCATCACTTGTTGAATAGAGAGAATAGTGTTGTGACAAAGGATGAGGAAAAGGCTGGTATACTTAATGCCTTTTTTTGTCTCAGTCTTTAATATCAAGATGAGGTGTCCTCAGGATATGCAGCCCCCAGAGCTGGAAGTTAGGGACAGGGAGCTGAGTGAAGCCCAAATAATCCAGGAGGAGGTGGTTAGTGACCTGTTATACCAGTTAGACACAAGTCTATGGTGTCTGATGGGATCCACCCCATAGTAATGAGGGAGCTGGCAGAAAAGCTTGCCAAACCCCTCTCAATCATCTACCAGCATTCCTRGTTAACTGGAGAAGTTCCAGCTGACTGGAGGTGGGGATGGGTTGCAACTGCTGTGCCTGCCGTGAGAGGACAAAAGGAAATGGCCTAAAGCTGAGACAGGGGAGATTCAGATCAGTAATCAGAAAAAAAAATTCACTATCGGGTGGTCAGGCACTGGAATAGGTTGCCTGGGTAGGTGGTGGAGTTGCCATCCCTGGAACTCTTCAAGAGACGTCTAGGTCTGGTGCTGGTGATGTGGCTTAGTGTTTGGGGACTGCGGTCATTGTTTTGGCATGGACAGTTGGAATGGATCTTGTAGGTCTCTTTCAGCTTTGATGATTCTAAGGCAAAGACTGCTGTGGCTGAGATGAAGGACAGAGAATAGGCATCTTAACAAATGAAATGATCTACATCTAACTTAGTCCAGTCCCAAGAGACACTTGTAATGACTTTGTTCTGTGGCTGATTTATTTATAACTGTAGAGTTGCAATGGGAACAAAACATAAGGGCAAATCCTGAACTCAGAATATAAATCTGGAATCATTTTGCTCTGATTTTTTTCAACATTGATGACATTACTTGGAGTACATGCTAATGTAATTGAGGTCAGAATCTGTTCTCTTTTATCTAATTTTGAGCACAAAGAGCAGCAGGGTATATGTTCAAGATGTGTATGAGGGCTGCAGGCACCTCAATATGCATGTTTATATCTTGAGGCTGACCATATTTCAAGTCTCTTTTGTGTGCCAGGGACAGACAGACAGACTGACAGGCTCTCCAAGGCTGAAGAGTATAGGTAGCTCACTACACAGTTATCAGTTGCTTTCAGTGATACTAGGAGATGCTTTGTAACTCTTTAGGACACTGTGTCAGTTTGCAAACCAGTTTTGCCAGAATGGGAAAGAAATCAGAGCGCCACTACCAATTCTGCTGTGCCCAAATGATATATTTGTGATCATAGCAATGTTTCACTGTTTATGGAGGAGTAAATGAATCAGGTGCAACTCCACGAAATAGAAGAAATTCTGCAACAGCAAGTGAAGCTATGCAATTTGTCTGAAACCTTGAGTCATGTGAGGAGCGGGGCAAACACTGCAAGTTTATTATGAATCCTAGGCTGTTCTATACCAGCTATTTTTTTTAATGTTTTGTTTACATGTTCTCAAGTTGACAGTGTAATGCATCTAAAAACCTGTCAGATGAAAGTCCTCTCTTGCAGCCAAAACACTGCTCTCTGGCTTTTGCACTTACTCCCTATATCTTGAAGTGGGAACATGGCCTAAAGCGAAGTTGAAGCATTTGTCAGCTTGGTTTATTCAGATTGTTTTAGTCAGTTAATACAGAAGTAGGAATGTCATCATTACAGAAACATTGTTCAGTAACAATTAAGTGTCAGTCCTTGGAAGATGAAACTAATTATTCTCCATTTTGGAACATATCTGTTCTGGATTACAAAATACAGTGCTTTCAAGAATTCATCTCTCAGTTCAAGAAACCAGCTTGCARTGAAAAGTGCCAGTTATTCCCCTTCCCCCTTTTTAAGACTTGACATTTTCTTGTGTGTATTTTTTAATTTCTGGTATGGGTGTATTTTAGAGAAATGTAAAGCAGGTTGCTGCTGTAACCATTCCTGAATTTAGMCATGCTCTGATGGCTGGAATGTGAATGTGATCCCTCTTGTTAATGAGTAACTACTCAGGGTTTCTATTATGTTTTTGATAGATTATGTTTATTTTGCCCTTGGAAATAACAATAATTGTTATAATGCAGGTGCTTGGCTAATCGTGTGGAGTTGTGATTCAAGCATTGCCACGTCATCTGCAAGTACATACTGCAATTTAACCATGTCTCCATGCATGTCTTGAGCCTTCTCCTCCATAACCTTCCATAATAGCTTTAGCATTTAAATGAATGGATTTGACAACAAAAAGCAAACATTTCTTAACAATATAAAGTAGCTGTGCTTTGATAGATGCAGCTATTTTTCTGATCCTTGGTTTGTACATCAGGAATAAGAAGGGCAGGACTGCGTCTCTACAAGCTACTTAGAATTATTTCAAAAGGATTTTGAAATATCTGGTGAACCTAGTACAGGCCCARAAAAGCCAAGACATTTCCCAACATTATCTGCACTTCAGCAGTGGCAAAARTAGAAGCAGTTCAGGGATACTTCTGCAGACTGATGTGTTTCTTTACTCATGTGCTGATGGACACTCCAGTGTTCATATCCACAGTGGATAGTACCTGGTACCTCCTTGGCCAGGGATTCCAAAATAAGATGCATGTTGATCAGATGCAGACTGGTTACACCRCAGTTGATAATTGATGTCATCTATAATCAAAAAATCTGATTTTAGTATGGAAATTCTCTCTGTATGTCCTCACATTACCCTCAGTGAAACTGGGCAATTTGTCAGTCAATTCACCACTCTCATGAGTGCTGAGAAATATTTAACAGGAGACTAAAATTTGAAAACTAGAAAGCTTGCCGAAGTGTTATTTAGTACCTCCACCTTCTTTCTGCCAATAATAAACATTTTTCTTGTTCAGAGTGTGTACTGGGCTTTTAGGCAGTATGGAAATGCTTGGCTGCGAGGGTCTTTTTTATTTTTTAAGAAGCAATAGCTGTATTTATGTGGTTCAAATCCAACTAAARCTTGAATTAGATAACTAAAAAATCAGGAGACTGTGCAACAAAGCAGACTAGCAGAAAAGTTCCAAGCATGGCACTAAAGTCATCATRTCTGAGAGGCAATAATAGAAGGAAATTAAACTTTAGGATTTTTGGGGACAGCTTAGTGGCACATAACTTCATGCAAGATCGGTCTTTAATGGAGAACAGTTCTGAAGAAATTATTCATGCCCCATTATTGATGCCTTACAGTTTGTTAGCAAATGGTGCTTTTTGCAGCTGCTTTGGAGTCTCCAGGTACAAAGTAGTGTAACTTTAAAACTGTTTTGAAAGAGCCTGTATCTTCCTGTATCTCTTCAAGAGATTTTCTATTAAAGGAGCAATCAGATTAGTACATGTAACTGGGAGGAAGTTGAAAGCAAAAAGGTCCTTCTGTCTGTTACTAAATTTGATGCTGTGAAATGCCACTGTTAAGTAACATGAGCAGGAAGTGTGTTACTTCTAAGAAGTGCTCTGTATGTATCACTTTGGGGAACAGTTATCACATGATGTAAATCCATTGATGCTGATAGTTCAGTATGTGGTGAAAATCACCTTTGTGAATGTTACAATATTGGATGTATTCATTAAATTATACACGGGGAAAAAACCAACTTATTCCTGTCAGTCTAGATCCATTGAAGTTATTTGGCTGTCTTTGGTGCTAGCCCTCAAACAAATGCATGCAATAAAGTGATCTTCTGAATTGGAAAGGAGGYCTAGGAGGCCTTAACCTAGTTTGCAGTTACAATATCACACTTGGCTGCAAAGCTTTTGTCTTGGGAGGATGACAGGATTGTTATGACTACCTTGCCTTCTCTATTCACAGGTGTTCCCTTTCCRAAGAACTTCCTCCAGATCTGCAAGAAGATACTCTGCCGGCTTTTTCGGGTGTTTGTTCATGTCTACATCCATCACTTCGACCGGATCATCCTTATGGGAGCTGAGGCCCATGTCAACACCTGCTACAAGCATTTTTATTATTTTGTGACAGAGCTCAACCTCATYGACCGCAAAGAATTAGAGCCTTTGGTAAGTGTGGCTTCTGGGCAAAAGCTCAAGGACATCAAGCTTCACCAAGACATTTTCATCCTCGTTGCAATGAGTTTCCTTTGGGAACAAGGTCTGTCATTCAGCGCAGACGATTTAAAGGGATGAACTCTGGCTCTCTTCATAGACCCTTCCTTCTGCTGCAGTACTTGTGAAATCCTCAGTAGGCTCTTTAGAAAGAGAAAAGTGCAATGTATGTTGTATGGAAAAATACAAGGTGGAAAATCCTGGCATTTGAAAATAGTTCATTTGTCTTCTGCTTCTTCTTGTACTATATATTTAGTATATAATTTTATTCTGTCTGTTTTCACTGGTCAGTAACAGCATGGCAGTAAGTCATAGCAGTCACTTAAATGCATGTAAAGGGAACAGTTATCTATATAAAGGTGAATTGTGAGGGTTTTTTCAGTCTTGAAGTAGGTGTTTGTGAAGGTATTGAGTGTTTTGGATCCAGAAAACACTCTGAATCTAAGTGAGATAGATGAAGTGAGACAGAGGTTCAGATAATTAGCAGTGTAACAAAACCRGACACTTCCTTGTGGACTGAAATAGATTAAAATTGAAATCATTGTTTCCAGAAGCAAGGGCCCAGAAATGGAAATGTTTTTGCTGTTGGTTGCAAATGCAAAGAAAAAACAAACAAAAAAAGCAGGGAAGGAAAAGCAAGGGACAGTTCAGAAAATAGTTCAAATCCTCACTTTGGGTATTTAGCCAACTTTAAAAGGGATCAGGGAGACATTTATCTATCGGTCAGAGTCTGGAATATATTGTATCATGCAGCCTATTAGGAAGTGCTGGAATCACTGGACTTTATGTTTTTCTTTTTTTTTACACAGAATCACAGGACAGCTGAGGTATTGGCTGGCACCTGTGGTCATCATGTGGTCCAAATCCCTGTGTCATCCAGAAAGGGCACCCAGGACCACATCATGTTTTAGGTGTTTCACATAAAGGCACATTGCAAGGCCATGTGTAGCACAGTTGATATGAAACAATTCTGAAAACATGGCAAATTGATGTTTGCCTGCATTTCTGCAGGAATTGGAGCTGTTGCAGTTTATTGTGGTTCTTGCATATACTTACACTGACTGGAGGTGAGTCTGTGAAGTAAGAGCTTTAGAATACTGAGGGGACAAAAATAGTTCAATTCTGGGGTTAGAGGGTGTCAATCAATACCCCTGCACAAAGTTGGTACATGAAGATTTGGGGCCAGAGTAGTGCAGGAGGTTACTCAAGTCCAGCAGCAGAGCAAGATGGGAATATGCTCCAATTGGTGTGTGCTTTCCTTTAGTATTCCTTCCTTCACAAAGTTATTCTTGGGATCATTGTATGATTATTAACTTTGCTGAGATTCACCATCTCCCAAATAAATGTTTCATTCGCTTCCCTCTTGCTATCCTTGACTTGAGTGGGTGTAAGCAGTGTGGAAATGCAGAAAAAACCACCATGCCTGTATTTTTCTCTTCAGCTGAGCAAGGAGAAGGGAGGGAATTGCCAAACAAAGTAGGCATTACAAATAGTCTTGATTTTTAATGTGGTAGTTGAGGACAACCTGTGGACTGCCAGGTTCACCATGACAGGAAATGATCCTGCATTATCTCCCTTAATTAGAAAATGAGCCAAGAGATGATTAAATAAACAGACTGCCACATGCTTTAATAAATGGGAAGACAACTGATTTATCAACGTAACTTAAGGAAGGGAGAATAATTGGGAGGTTGGCAGTAGATGAATCATAATATTAGTCTGCAGGACTTATGGTCTATGCTTAAAATAGATTTTATCAGACTTTTGCAACCCAGTACAGCAGTTATAAAATCAAATGAAGCAAATAATTCAAACACGGTTCTCCCTCCCATCTGGGAGTTGCATAACTTGTCCTTTCTGCAGTCAGAGRTGGTTATAATTTAAAATGCTGTACRTCATTTTTCCATACTCATCAGCAGGTTAATTTGACAGATTCTCAAGTCTTTCATAGAGTTGTTTTATATAGGGACAGAAGAGGAAACTGACATAGTGACCCCACAGAGGGTCTTGAGGACCTGACACATCCAATTGGTTAAATAGGGAAAAAGAAGATGTCTGAAAGCATATGATTTGTTTTCTGCAGCCAACAGACAGACAAAGCACAACCATAAGAGCTCTTAGAAGACCTTTAAATTATKCCTCCATAGGGAGGCTATGGGGAAACATACTTAGCTTTAAGATGTGTTACTTGTTTTGTGCAATTCCCCTGTGTGGCCAGCTTTATTTCCCACTCTCAGTAGTTCACCTTAGTTCACTTCTGTGCCTGTTYCAGGCATGAGGATGCCATTTACCTCCATCCCACCCTCATCCTTTTTAGGTGAGAGCTTGTCACCTAAAGAATTGTCAAAATTCAAACACAGCATCTAAATATACTTTTTAGGGAGGATCTTTATGTAGCTGCCTCAGCACATGAATTTGTTGTTCAAACATTAACACAGCTACAACAAGTATAGCCCCTCTACTTCCTTCCTGTGATCCATTTTCTCTGACAATGYAATCTACAGTATGCAGGACTTAAGGAATATACCATATAACTTTATAAGCACATCATGAGCAAAACAATATTGGTTCATGGAATTTRCTTAATTTATTGCCAGTTAACAAACATTTTGGTTCCTGTTCTGTATCGAGGAGAAAAAAGATAATTAAACAAAACAGCTGGCAAAGAAACACCTTTCTTCCCTGGGCTCTAATTCAGTAAAAAGCTTCTCCCTGCTTGCAGGTCTCCACTCACCTTGAGTTTGCCAGGTTACATTCAGATACTTCTAATCCCTTTGGTGAAGTGAGGGGCAATGCAGGAGACTGAGGAGGTGTGTGTTGCTTCTTGCTTCTTACTTGTGTTCCTGCACCCCAGTGTGGGTTTACTGTGGGACACAGTCCRCCCACAGTGTCCCTGCTCTGGTGTGCACCCATGAGCCACAGTCCCTTCAGAGCTGSGTCTGCTCTGGCACACAGTCCTAGCTTCCAAGAATATGTCTCTAATCACATCCCAACAGTGCCACCATTTGTCTTCTCCTCTTAACAGCTGCTGCTTTATTAAATATCTGGGAGCAGAGGCACCATGTGCTTCTCCAGCAGAAATTTGGTACACCGTGGGTTTACTGCAGTGGTGTTAAGGGCAGATGCAAGTAGCTGGCTGGCAGAGGACAGGACATGACCCCCTGCCACCAAAACCCTTCCAGGAAGGCCCAGTACAAAGCATCCTCTTCTAAGTCATATGTGATCTGTTGGTTAAATACTTGCTTTGTGTTTCCAATTTTGTTTTAGGATTTTTGCCTGTTTCTGGGTAATAGGTTTCTTCATCAGTCTTCTTATGTGAAGTATAACAATATGTTTGACATTTGACAGAAGTCTTGTGAGCCTGAACTTAAGAGTATTTGCCAAGTACTCTGATGCTACAGAATAGGAGTAGTACCAGGAGACGAGCTTGCTCCTAGTTTTACCTCCTGCCTTAAGCAGCAAATTGGATCCTTGCCATATCCAAAAGAAATGGGAAGACCAAAGCTTTCTGTGTTCTTTAACTTGGTGTTTGCTGATTTGTTTTGCTGTTGCTCTAGGAGTTACCTGGTGGGAAGGGGAAGTGAGCAAGCTTTTAGGGACCTGGTGTGCTGGGGGCTGATGGGTCCATCTGTCAGAGGAGGGGAAGAGCATTTTGGGCCATAGGCTTGCCGCTTGCCAAGCTGGTGAGGAGGCCTTTAAACTAAGGGTGCCAGTGGGAGGGGAACCTCAGTCCATCCCACTCCTACTAGTTTGCTAGCAGTGCAAATCAGTTAGTTTCCCAGCAGATTCCTAAATAACTGGAAACMATAGATGGTAGTGAAATTTTCTTCTGAGGTCAAAAGTAATAGCAGAAAATAGTAATCTGCTTCACTTATTCTCAAGTTGGTTTTTTAAATAAATCACATCCTATGAAAACATTGAGCTTTTTCCCAAAGAAATTTTAATAAAAATTTTTTCCTAAGAAAAGAAAGTAATTATATTTGAATGARAAAAAGTAGAGGAGGATATTGCTTATGTGCACTGTTCTGCTTATTTTGAAATCTTGGTTTCATTTAGGTGCAGAGATTTAACAGCCACAGTAGCAACTGGCTGGACTTGAGGCTGGAAGTGGTAGCCAGGAATGGAGCTGAGTGTATGAAAATGGTGAAGCCTCCATGAGCATGGACTTCATTTGCAGGGTAAACAAGGACATTAGGATTTTCTTGCCTTATTATTCTCAGTGTAAACGCTTTTGTTGGCTATATAGCATGATTGGTTTCTGAAAACATTTTCATCTGATATTTGGAGCTGCTTAAAAGTAATTATAGCATGGAAGTCAAGATACCAAATCAAGAAGTCTCTGTTTTCGCACTAGTTCTGCCAAGTCTCCTGTCTGTTTCAGGATGGGCCAATTAACAGTATTCTAGTCATTCAGTGCTCAGGTGAACACTTTAGAATTTCTCTTTTATGCTTTTTATTTTTCCAGGGTTACAGACCTCATAAATATCAGCCCCCAGCTCTGTAACTCTTTTCACTCTGCCYCTGTACATGAGGCCAAAGTAGCTACTATATTTAATTTATGTTTTTTCACTAAATTATTAGCAGCTTTGCTGCATCTTTGTCTATACCATAAAAAAATGTTCGCTCATCAGGCAATTCATTGTCAGAAATGCCATAGATGTAGTAGAAATTCTATAAACACTTTTGGCACTAGCTTCATTCAGTTCTCACAGTGGAAAATTCAGCTGTAGCAAGTTTAGCAAAACATGGCAAAGTATTGGCATTTTGACACAGGCACACTCAGATGAAGCACAGCTGAGTGAAACGGGATGATTACAAGAGATTTTTTTATGCAGACAAAATTTTCAAGCATATATTTTAAAATAAAAGAATTCCTTTTTTTAATTCACTGAGTTTTTCCTAAAATATTGCTATGTCTGCTTAATTATTTTTTATGTTTATGGCAAAAATTAGAATTTGCACTTTACCAGTCCATGTTCTTTGTAGATCCACTTACAAGCTTCATGAAAGCAGTGAAGGTATGCACAAATCAGTAGAGTCYGAAATACAAATTATCTGCCAGTCAGCAGAGGACAGTTTCAGCTGAGGAGTACAGGAGAACTAATTTAATTACAGTTACTGGGTTTTTGTTCTCACTATCCTTTATAGCTACCCTGTTTTACTTTTATACTGCTGCTCATTGCCATCAAAGTACAGCCCTTTAGATCTTTTMAAGGTGTCCTGTGTTATAGCATGTAGAAGAAGCAAGACAACAGTAATAAGAAAACATTGCTTTAAAATACCTCCTGCTGTTTATCCTTCCAGACTTCCCAGTGTGTTGTGTGTACTGCCTGGATGGCTTAAGCTTTGGGCAGGAAATGTGTAACATTTACTGTTGTTCAGACTTGTTTGGTCACTTCTGCCAACGATAAAACAGGAGGGTTTTTTCTTTCAGAAATTGAAAAAAACAACCAAACAACCTAGCATTTCCTGCTCCAGTCCAGTTATAGTGTTAATACCCAACAGGATTTTCTTTACATTGTACAAGCGATAAGAGTTTCTCAAAAAATGGATCTGATCATTAMCTAAAGAAGAAACCAGTTATAGGTAAATGCTGTCTTTTCCATGTCCTGCAGGAAGTTAAAAGGAAATTGAGAACTCTAGGACTTAACATTGCTGAAAAATAGAATTCTCAACTCTGATGCTCGAAGAAAGCATAGCCTTAAGGTGCTGGATTTTCTGAATTTCTGGCACACATTTTCGGTGACTATTTGTGTGGCATCAGCTGCTTTCCTTGCACTGAACTCAAGACAGAAGGACTTTCCTACTGAGATTTTGATTAACTGTTTAAAAAATGCCTATGATTTCCTTTCTTTAGCACTTAGCAGCTCCATTCAGTAGTCTAGCTGTCATAAGGCAATTGTGAGGACAGTGTTAAGAAGAAATTTCAGAAAAACTACTTTACTTAACTAAAAGTATGTGTTTTCTTAATTTGAACAGTAGTTCTTGAGGGACTCTATTAGTTTTATTGAGTGTTGGATTGGACTGTTATTATTCTCTCAAAACCCGCAAGAACCAGAAAACTGGGAAACAGCAAGCCCACTTTTTCTAATTACCAAAGGAAAAAAAAATCTCATGTCACATGAACTTAGAAGTTCTGCAAAAGAAAAAAATAAAGGAGGAAAGATGTATTTATTGTCTCATTTAATTAGATCTGTTAGTGTATAAAATAATTTATGAAAAATACCTACTATATGCAACAAAATTATAGTTCATAGTAGAGAACTAACATGTCTCCTGATAAATGTTATGCAAAATTTTATGCTAAGGATAGTTGTAATGTTTGTTTATTCACTCTGCATTATTACAGTGTGAAAAGCACCACATTTCAAGTCCATTTAATAGGGTAAGGGACACTAAACCCAACTTGTATTTWATTGTTACAGAAGATAAAAACATGAGGAAGGTGAAATACCTCCTTGGAATATGACAGTATTAAGCAAGTCAGTCATCCAAATGCATTTTCTTCGTATCTAGTTGGATCTMACTCTACTCACAGGTGTATTTGGCAGGGTGATTTCCTGATCCTGTTCCTGCTTGCAGTCAGTTGATAAAATACTTTTGTCATCAGTGATAAGGGGTTACATTTGCAGACAGGAGTATTATCTGTTTCCTGCAAACATCACCAAACAAATTCAGGAGGAACCAAACAGGATTATTGTCAGCCTGTCCTTAGCTTCAAAATAACTGCCCTGAAGCCAAAGAGAGTGTCTGAGAGATTAATTTAATGCTGTGCATCATGATAATTGAGACTCATTCAAGTGGAAGACATTGTGAAAGCTAACAAATGAAATACCTGACTGATCAATATACCCACTAGAGAGCAATTACCAGTCTGTTGGGGTTTTTTTTTCAGTCTGAGAGAGGGGCAATGGGAGTAGAGGATTTTTTTACTAACTTTGGGGAGAACAATTTCTAAGTGAATATTTAGGGCATATTCTGACTAAAACTCCCATTAAAAAAAAAAAAAGAGTGTATGAGTAAAGTCATATAGTGCTGCAATTCGGTTGTCAGCCTTCCTGTTCTCATCAATCAGTTGTCTGAATACAGATCAATTGTGCAGCACAGGATCAGAGACCTCAAGCTCTTGTAAACAGCTTCTTTTGTCATCAGGATACAGATTTGTCCACATGTTAATTATTTGTTAACTATTGAGTGGTTTGTGAAAAAAGCAGCAAGAAGAAGCTGCAGATGTCATAGCCATTGGTGGTCTGAAGATGAGATCTTTCTCTTCTTCATCTATTTATTCTGCAGTTGTGATTTGAACTATGAGCAGACTGAACTGGCTGCATTGGTGCATCTCTGGGCTTCYCTGTGTGCATATAGCATTCCCTGTGGCTGTGGCTTGCTTTTCTGTCCATGAGGTTAGGGAGGAGAAAGGTGTGTCCCAGTGATGCTTGTGTTTGCTCAGCAGAGCCTTCTAGTCATGAACCTCAGATCAGGTTGGATAGGACCGTTAYGGGTCCATAAACTGGAAGGCCTGTTTGTATCACCTTTCTGCCCAACACTGTGTATTGCTTCGCAGGATGGTAGAATAGATTCTAAATTCCTTACCTGCGAGACTGTGGTTAATGCTGGGCAATGGGGTTTCTTGTTTGTTTGTTTGGGGTTTTATGTTAGTTTGGGATTTTGGGTTTTGTTTTGGTTTGGTTTTGGTTTTGTTGCAGTATTTGGAGACATGAGTGGCTCCCTGTGGAGTCAGTAAGCTTGGCAAGTGGATTTGGCATGGTGCCTGCTGCTGGCGTGTCCTTGCTTTTGGCCACTTGGTCAGGTTCTCCAAGCAAGGTATCCCTCCCTGCCTGTCAGCAGGTAATGCTGTTTCTCTGTCCACTTGTCTGCTCACACACCTGTATATACATTTAAAAACCTCACTATGTTTAAAACAGTTGTCAAAGGGTTAAAACAAGATGTTTCCACATCATTCTTAGGCTTGCTAACTGGCAGCAGGAAGAGCTGAGGAGGGGGAATGTCAAGCCATGCTTTGCTTCAGTTTGGAGAACTGGAAGTGAGGATGGGACACAGGCACTGAAGGAGCACTTGAGTCTTTAAAACAACACTAGCTTTTTAGTTAAAGTCATTATTGCATTTATTATTTTTTCCGGTGTTCTTACAGAATACTGTTATTAATACTGTTTTTCCACTTCATCTACTTGCTCATCAGTTTTTGTGCAGGAGGAGCCTCTGGCTTCTATTATATACTAGTACAAAGGTGATGTTTGTTTRAAAGGTTTTTGCCTTTTGTTTTGCCAGCTATGTATTATACTCACATAAGCATAGAAACACAAATTTTTTAGAARAACACCATTCTTTATGGGAAACTCATTCTTCTTGTAATCCATTCATATGCAATCAATATCTTATGAAAGGTAAATTTGCCATGTTAAAAAGAGATTTCCTTAGCTTCTTGTGGTTATGTTGCATTTTTTCCATTCGTCTCCTGCTGCATTTAAAGGTGAACTGAGGAGTAAAAATAAAAACAGTTACATGTAGATTTATGTGCTGAATGTATTTGAAATTTATGGTGGAGCATTATGGAGGGGAGAGGATGAGACAATTCTTCAGATATAAATATTGATTACCTTTTAAAATATTTCTTTTTTTCCCTTTATCTGTGAAATCAAGTTGGTACTCCCTGAAAAATATTCAGGAATGTGTTCTTCCATGAAATCACAAATACTAACAAAACAGATAGATTCCTGATGCTTACAGAGTGGCTTGTTAGCATCAATTCCAGCAAGGAAGTGAATACTTTAAGGACCTGATGAATAGCAAATGTTTCTCTCTATGTTCCTTTAACGTGAGTTATGTGTTAAATTCTCCTCACGTATTTGTGCTGGCCATATTCAACACACAGAATGGGCCCAGGCTTCTGGTTTGGATTTCGAATTTGAAAAACAGCATCTACTTCTGCCTTGTTTTTTTTGAATTAACTGAATAATCCAGAATTGAGAGCAGGAACAAGTCTGAAGGTAGCAATGCAAAATAATGCTCTGGAGTGTCTTGTAATTAATTTTCAAGAGGAAGTGCATCTGCTATCAAAAGCTCTGGTATGGAGAGTTTCTGTTAATGAGTACAGCAAGACTTTGAAAATTTTGAATATGTTTTCAAGTGCTCATGTGTGCCTGTGTCTCTGTGTTTGATTCTCCAATACCCTTGTCTGTCTAGCCTTTATATTTCATTCAAAGTCCGGCTGGGACTGGGTATCACAGCACCTTAAGGCAAAGAGCATTTCCAGTCTTCCTGCCTTTTCAGAAGTCAATTGATAGCTGGTTGTCATTTGCCATGCTTGGGAAATACTCTTACATGCTTTTAATCGATAATTGTTAGTCAAGAACATACTTCTACACCTTTCCCAATTTAAAATGAACAGTGACGGTGCAGAGAAGCACAAACCCAAGAAAACTCCAGAGATACTGAAGAACATTCAGCTTTTCCTTAAAGATAGTGCTCACCTAAGGCTATGCAGCAGCAGAATAACTAAGGGTCAGATCATTGGTGAGGTTTGAGGGGGACTGTTCTGCTGAGTGAAGTGGAGGGGGGACTGTGTGCTAAGTTTTCAGGTGCCCATCAGAATCAGTGAGAGAAACACCAGCAGGCTCTGTGAAAAATGGGTGGAAAATTTTTAAAGGCAAGTATCTCAGAGGTGGCAGAGTCTGGCAAGTAGGAGCAGCTTGTTCAATAACAGGCTCAGCAGCAGGCTCTGCAGCACACAGCATGGCTCGTGCTGCCACCCAGCCAAGATTGGACACTGCAGGTATGACCCTTCCTCTCCTTCTCACCAGCATTTTGAGTGAAGCCAACTTTTTCTTTGCCAGCATCCAAATTATACCACCAAATTATTTCTCTTTGAGAAACTGTTTCCTGGTTATTTTGTGAATTCCTCTAAGAAAATTAAAAGTAGAAGTGGGTCACTCCCACAAAGCTTGCATCAGTTCACTTTCACAGGAATCATGGGCTTTTTCTTTTTTTAAAGCACATCTACTTCACTGTCATTGGGTGAAATCAGTCAACGCTCAAGCACGTATATGCAGGAATGCAATGTGACTGTACTTGTGTGTCCTTTATTTACCAGTAACAATATAGATCAATGCAGAGAATGTTTCTATGCATTCGAGATGTCAATGTTTTTTGAGGTTAAAACATTTTTCTGATTTTACAACTTTGTTGAGATTTTCAAAACTGTAGCCAAGCAGCTGTTGGGACAGAAGGCCTTGCAGGGAGAAAGTCACAGAGCTATTTGCAATAATGTTCTCCTGACAGGGTGGGGAAATAGGATCTAGGAAGAAGACTGTGGATGTAATTGTAACAAAAAAAAAAAAAAAATCAGAAATTAAGGGGGAGAGAGGCTTGGGGAGAATTTGTATTACTGTAAAAAAAAAAAATTCTGCCTCTAGAGAGGAGTTAGAAATGGCATGATAGTTTTATGCTTCATGGCTGTCATGGTCATGAAGCCCTCTAGTTTACATCTTATGCATAGATCATCTAAGTTCCTACTCTGCCCTTTTCCTGGACACATTTATCCATATCTAGACTCCTACCTCTGATGCTATTGCAGTTTGCGTCCCACTGTGTCTGAAGGAGGGTGGCCCAATTTACAATGACTCTGGTATGGTCTGCATTACTCTCTGGACTGCTTTTGTAACAGGGTAAGATGATGCAGTCTGACTGAAAGTCACTGTTCAGCAGGAATTGCAGAAGGAAGTTGCAGTTTTTACCTCACAGATCTATCAACCTTGTATGTAGGAAGTATACTAGGAACATGCAGACACTGAGTATGTGTAAAATTAAGGGCCAGCAAAGAGAAGCTGTGTTAAAATGCATTAACACTTAATTAATCTTCAGTAGGAAGCCGTCCAACACTGTGCTGAATTTTATTTAGTTCTGCATTTGGTGTTTGTTGCTCTAAAGAAATAAACCTAATCACAGCTATTTAAGAAAAAAACAAAGCAGCTCCAGCAAACAGCCTGTGGCTGTGCCAAAAAGCCCCCCACAAAACATTTAAGGAGAAAAGGAGACAGATTTTTCCATGAACAGTCAGCTTTGTCATCTTTAACAAATTGGAGGAGACACCACTACTACTTCAGCTTACTGTATATGTCACTATGGAGATCACATATTACTGTATAAATTCCCGTACTAATAACCATTGTCTTTATAACAAATTACRACATTCCATTCTCTTACATGCATGGCAACAAAATAGCAAGTAATGCAAGATAAATATACAAGAAAGAAAAAACTAGTTAAAGATTTGGAATGGGAGGAGAAAGTCCCATGATTATGTGGAGGATTCTAGGTGGAAAAGTAATCTGTTTAGACAGAGAGTAAGATGAAGTTACAAAATTGTCATGAAGCCATTTGCGTTAGATCTTAATGACCTTACAAATTATAAAAGATTATTCAAGCAAGCTAAGAGATTTTTCAGAGACTTCTGATGACTTGGTAAATCTCAACTTTTTTCCAAGGTAAATGCTGTGTGGTCTAGTGTATGTGGATGGCTGTTTTTCAGATAATGCCTTTCCAGAAAATCTGCTGACAAATACGAAGTTTTTTAGAACAGGGCAGCCTGTTAACAAAGAGTTTGTATCAGAGTGCTTGTAAATCAGATGAAATAAAATGCTATGTAGATCCCAAACCCCAGTTCCTAATGGAGTCTGTGAATGGTCCAAAACCCCATCCTAGAGATGAATGCCACAGCTCTGGTCAAGTCCTCAAGGTTTGTGTTCCTCTACTCTTTGTGTTTGTGGGTAGGCTGAAATAACTGGGCAGAGAAGGTATATCCAGGACTCCTTTGGGCTGCAGGTTCAATGAGAATGATTTGAATCCTTTTCTTACATTAAATTAAAAGGTTTCTGGCATATGTAGTGGATTTATTTCTTTTGGCAGGGAGATGTAGCACCATTTACCTGACATGGCTAGGGATTTATTGGGTTATTAAAGCTGTCAAAAGTGACAAAATGCTATATTTTACTTGCCAGTTATGTTCATTGTCCTTGAAAGTGACAGAGAGAGGCAGAAACGTGGTGCCATATAAAACTACATGAATTTGCAGAGTTGCAGAAATAGTAACAATGAAGAGGCCTGTGCACACCTTATCACAAATGCCATTTATTTCCCCTTCTTGTTTTACAGAAAGAGATGACAACCAGGATGTGTCACTAAAAACCACCCACTGAAGAAAAGCAAAATCTGATTTCCTTCTTACTGCAAAGTTCAAGAACATGACAGCTCTCATGGACTCAGCCTGCTTGTTAATCCAGGAGAGCAGGAAAGCTGGGAGCCACAGTTACTGTCACAAATGCTTCTCTCTGTGTCAATGTTGTTAACCCTAAATATGCTGTTAGGAGCCTCTTCTGACTAACGTGGATTATTGAGAAAAAGAAGAATCATATCAGTTCTATCTCCTTTATCAGTGAGAAGAGTCTTTTCAGCCACAAACAATGGCAGACAGTGCCCCTGCTGCTTAAGCTTTACTGAAATTCAGGTCCCTGGCCTGACCTCCAGACTAGTTGTTCTGAAATGAAATCTATAATCCTGCTTTTTTTTTTGTTTTGTTTTGTTTTGTTTTGTTTCCCACTCCAGGCCACCCAAGGCTTGGCCACCATTCCCAAATGCCAGCAAGCCTTGTGTTTCCAGGAAGACAGCCATGTCTTTCAGCTGAACAGGCAGTGTATGCTTAATTGTGACTCATAATTTAATGACAATGGGAGGGTTTCTGATCTCAACTACATGGACAGGGATCCAGATATAGCTTTGCAGTGCTGAGGTATTTTCCTTGAATTCATGCTGTGACTGACAGCAAATGTTCTCAGTATCTTATATTTCATTAAAAAAACAGGTACAGTCATCATTTTCCTGAAGTACCCTATGAAGTACCCCAATCTGTTGTGTAATTGCATATCCTTCTATCCCTTTAGGAAAAGGATCCTTCTTAATCACCCTAGAATTTCGTCTTTTCACAGAAAGTTTATTTATTTTCATTAACTTTCAGGAAGATACAGTAAAAATGAGTAGTAAAAAAGGTTAGAGTGGGAGGGACTAATTGAAGATCTCTGTTGCAGCTAAACAATGCCCAGCAATGTGACTTGCTTTATACACTGGGCTAACACAATATTTTTTCCAGAACTTAATCCAAGTTAATTAACGCATGTATGGACAGTCTGGAAGGATCCATTGCAGCAAATCAAGTCTCTACGCCAAATATGCACTCAGGAAGCTTTCTTCTGAAAATAAAAAATTAAAAAATGAAAGTGATGCTTAACAGAGGTATCACAACAGAAATGTTTCTGAGTAAATAGGAATCAGGTGGAACACATCTGTGTATTCTGTGCCTTGTCATGAATTCTTCACACTTGTGTTATTGTGAAAAATTACTTTTTCCTTAGTAAATGCTGAACCCTGTTGCTGCCTTCTCCTCGAATAAGTTTAGGTATGTGTAAATATTCTGAGACAGTAACAGAAGAAAATCTCATGGAGTATCCAGTGAYTGGAACATTTGAAACAGAGAGGTAACAGACACTAAAGAATCTTTTCTAGCTCAATGTTGTAACACATTCTGATTTACTTRCCTGCTTGCTTAAATCAGGGCTTGTAAACTTCTTGCTGGGAAAAAGTGCTTTTGTCTGTGAACATTTGGTGTACCTGTGATGGGAGCTTTTCTGAATTTGTACAACTACACAAGCAGCATTATCCTTTGCTTTCAAGGAGATGGACTTAAGTATTCCTACCTCTTTTGGTAGTCTTTGCAATCAGGTTAATTCTTTGGGGATTGGAATGATTTCACACACAGATGCTTTCTGTTCTGCTGGCACTTCTGCAGGATAAAACTAGCTTCTGGAATTCATTACCATAGCKACTCCTGAGCTTGCCTCAGTTTAAAGATGAATAATGCAACTTCTTTGGGGTGGTTCAGGTAGGTGGCGACTGCCTGGAATTACAACTTCAGTTGCTTATAAAGGGTTTCTTGAACGCCTCCAAAGTGCCTGGGCTCTGGTACTGTTTGAGATGGAGCTGTAGCTGTAGCTGATGCAGTGCACTTGAATTCCAGTGCCACCTTGGACAATTGCCATGTTCTGTTCTCAGTCTGGGCAGCATTGTATTGGAAGACCTACAATATGCTGTTTTGAGACTATTCACTGCAGCTCAGTCTAAAGATTAGGCAGAATTTTTTCTCGGTTACCTTTTTGTGAATGCTAAACTTTCCAGTTGGAGTGTTTTCCTTTTTTTAAAACTGTTTTTTTCCCCCACAAACCCCTATGTTTCATTTTCTAGTACGGCACACTGTATAAGGCAAAAGTGCAAAGGAGAGGAAAGTGTACTTGTTTTGGTTGCTTATTCTGCTAGGAAGAACATGGWGTTTCCGTCCTCCACTCAACAAGGTGTGGCTTTCTGCTGAGAATCTCCCAGAAGGTCCTCTTGCTTCTGCAGCACCTGGCCATCACGTGCCATGGGCCCTTTCTCCTGTTCCACTTCGTGGTAGCTGATAAGCAAATAGGAATGCTTGGAATGTGGCATCACTACATAAAAGTATCATTTTACCCCTTCCCATAGAGACAGAAAGGCAGCTTCCTCTTGAATCTCATKATCAAGGATTCCATCATCACCAGTAATTTGCTCAGGGCCACAAACAGACAGATTCATCCATCCTTTGTTCATGCTTTTTCTACCTGATCTCATTATTATTATGTATGTTCCTAATAATGCCAGCATTCCATATTGTTCTGTGATTGGGAAAGGTGGGGAGAGGGAGAAAAGAGGTTATTTTTTGGATTGTTTTGTTTTGTTTTTAATTACTTTTCTAGTTCTTCAATCAGGTTTTTTTTTTTCTTGTATAATTTTTCCCCCTGATACTTACCTTTAAAGATGCTGTTGTGTTAAGCTTCAAGGTACTTTATAGTACCTTTATACAGGAATAATTTCAACTGACTGAAACTCAGCATTACTCTGAAGTAATAAAAGGCTATGGAAGGTTCTTATGACACCAAACTTGACTTCAGTTGTTAAAGACTTAAGAGCTTTCTTTGATTGTCTCTGTAGTAAGAGATTTTGTGATGAATTTCTGTTTTATGTTAAGATAGATTAGTGACAACTGTAATAAGAAACAAATCTGAACAGAACCTCCCTAAGGTTTTATGAACAATGGAGTCCCAGGGTCTTTTGAAGGGTGGAGTTTTTTTTACTAATCCAGAAAAGCAAATTTGATGATTTCTGTCAGATTTTAGAGAAGCTGGGGACATATGAAACTTACTAGTTTTCTCCAAGAGCTCAGGCTCTAAATCAGCAAAACGTACATGGGGCGAGTTATTTGATTCTCCTGATGAATGGATTCATAAGAGCAAGGCAGRGAAAGAGGAGGAAAACAGATAATGTATAACTCTTCAGGGACCTACAGACATCAACTCAAGATGTGCAGAAACTTAACAGATGAACATTGTCCTCGGTGATGACAAATTCCTTGTCTGTGGAGAGGATACAGAGARTGATACTCTCTAGTTGGGAAGCCGCTCTTGACAAGTTTTTATTCACAACAGACTAAAAGGATCTTTGAGCACCTTTGGGTTAAATGAATGACACATTTTGGAGCCCCCTCACAAAAAGCTACTCCTTYCTGTCACTTTTTACCTTCTCTGTTCTTGAGGTTTCTCATTTTCTGCTGGGAGGTCTCAGAGACAGCCTTCAGCCCTTCAGTGTTCCTTTTGCTTCCCCAAGGACAATGGTGTTGCAAAAAGTAACCTCCTCCCTCTGTGCCTCCAAAACGGCTGCCTCTCACCTGTGCCCTCTGAAAAGGAACCATCAAGAGCTAGCTGTTGATCATCTCTTCAGAAGAACAGGAGGTACATGCAAGAGCARCAAACCAGGAGTCACTGCATGTAAAACAGAAATAGGAGTGCTATAGTAAAGCATGCTCTRTGGGCATTTGAAAGGGGATAACACTGGGGCACCCAGTACAGACAAGTGGTCAGTATTTAGATATTTTTTCCTATATAAGGGAAGAAATTTTTAGTACAAGACATTTTTAGTAATTATGGAGACTATTCCAAAGGCAAAGCAGGCCAAATCAGCACTAACAACCTGGTGATGGTGTACATTTAAATAAAAAGTTATTAAAGTTGATGTTTTCACGTGTTTTATGCTAAATAGGCAGTGATTTCCAAGGTTTAGCCAAATATGATAGAGCTCTCAAAGTAGTTTCTGTTCTGTGTTTTAATAAGTTTTCCTGTTTTAAAGACAGATGTAACTAATATAATTAAAAGTTATAATTTTATCCCAGGGAAAAAAATAAATTATTCATCCAGTCTAATACATGTGTGTCTGTGTATATGCATGTATGCATATATATACATACATATATATATGTGTGTGGTGTATGTTTGGGGATATGGATGTGGAAGCATCAGCATATGCACGTGTACACTCCCTGCTCTTTCCTATAAAAGACTTTTTTTTTATTTTGGCAATTTTTAAGTGGAACGCATCTTTCTGAGAAATAAGTGGTTGATTTCTTTTTTTCCTCCATGCATCAGCTCTGTTTAGTGTGTTAATTTTTTTTAATGATGTGACATTTGTCTCAGACATTTTTAGTTCTGTTTTTTATTAACTAATTGTTAAGCTGTATGGGAAGAGAGACCAACATAAACTGCTGTAGTCATTAAAAGAAAGGAAAGTTTACTTTCCAAACCAATCGTAATAGATGAAGCAATGGAATACAAATATAAATAAAATTAACATAAAATGCAGAAGTGTTGTTTAGTTATTTGGCATCTAACTCTTCAGCAAGAAAAATGAATATGGGTTATGCAGAATTCCCTGGCAGGCTTCATGGACTCAAAGGTGAGTGAGATCCATCACTGCCAATGCCCCAGCTTCACAGTCCTCCTGTCACCAGTGTGACACCGARAAAAACTGACCAAATGTCATTCTAATACAAACTGGCCAGCCTCTCACCACGACTGTGGAACTGGACGAAGCATGTGAGTTCTCAGCTAGCTCCTCAGCTAAACTGGCCTGCTCATTTTTGCCTGGCAAATATTTGAGCTTGGGTAGCTCACGAGCCTCATGATGCCCTTTACCAGGCTCCTCATGAGACACTCCAAGGAGTGTCCAGGAGTAACAGGTAAGTAACACCAAGCCAGTTAAAGGCAAAGTTTTGTCTCCTAAAATCAATACTCAAGAGCCTCGGTTACAATTTGGCTGCCACAGAAGGAAAAGAGGTCTAATAGGGCAATAGAAACTTTCTACCTTGAGAGCTCAATGCATTGTTCCCTTTGTCCTCACTCCTAAAGCACAGATAATCACATCTATATGCATAATTGCATGTAAAATTACTGTACCTAATACGAGTCAGGTAGGAGCATTGGGGTTAAGAATGGCACTGTAGAGACACCACCCAGCAGGAGAGCTGGACTTTGGATGTCTCTCTCTGGCATGGGGAAGATCTGAAGATCAGAGATGCTGGGACTAATGGAGTAACTGGAAAACAGCTGCTGACGGAAGCTGAGGACCTTGGCAAGCTGAGAGAATCCGAATGGCAAGGTTAGCAGGAAGTTTTTCAGGGTAGCATGTGCATCTCTGTACACCAGAGGGCTGTGCCACCATTCAGAGGGCACTCAAAAGTTTGTAGAGAAATGGCAAGAGAAAGCTGATGAAGTTGAATAAAGGGAAATGAAAAGTCCTGCAATTGAGAGGACCAGACTCAGTCTGTATATGCAGGAGCCACACAGCTGAAAAGCAGTTTGGCAGGGAAGGACCCAGGGCCCCAGTGGACACAATAATCTGCCCTCATGACAGATATGTCAAATAACCTCCTGGACTGCATTAGGAGGAGTGTTACCAGCAGTTCAAGGGCTGATCTTTCCTCTGTGAGCAGCTCTGGTGAGACATGCCTGGAGTGCTAAGTCCACTCCTGGGCACATCAATACAAGAGGCAGCACAGACTGGAGGAATGCAAAAAAGGGCCACAAGCACCATGAATGGACCAGGGCATCTCTCGCACAAGGAGAAGCTGAAAGAGATGGGATTGTGTATCCTGTAGAAGGCCAGTGGGGGATGTTATCTCTCTGTATAAACATTTAATGAGGTGAGTAAAAAAAACAATCAAACTTTTCTCAGTGATATCCAACAGCAGAAGCAATTGGACACAAAGTACAGGAAACTCCTGTTAAACATATGAAAAACCTATTCAAAGTGACTCTCAGTGTGGCATTGGACTAGGGACTGCCAGCAGTTCCTCCAGTCCAGTGGTGTGGTGGGCCTGTGACCACAGAAGCCTATCTAGGATGTCCAGCAGTGATGAGGCTCTTCAGTCTGCTCTTGGCAATCCCCTTGTTGAGGCCAGAAGAGACCTGTTCTGTCAGGGGAAAGCACTTGTACTGGTTTGAAAGCAAAACCAGTGAGAGACTAAGTCAGAAATACAATTTAATAGGAAAACTATATAATAAAAATATTAGTAAAAGGAACAAACAAAAAGACCCTTGGCAGAGTCAGAATACAACCTGACACCCTGTACATTAGGGTAGTGGCAGCAGTCTGAATAAAGCAGTCYTGTTGAAGCAGTRATCCTGTAGAAAGATCTGGCAGCTCCTGTCCTCTGGGAATTCAGTCGGTGCCTGTGCTGTCCCAAACTGCAGATTATATCCAGGTGGGAATGCTTGGCTCCTCCCCACTGGGCAGAGCATCTCACAATGGGCTGATATCATTCTATGAGTCACACAATGGGTCCTTGATTGCCCATTAGGCAGAGATGGCTCCCGAGGGGAGTCACCTGTGAGTCATTGACCAGGGCATTGATGGGCCATTAACAGCAGATAGTCCTGAGGGAGGGGGCGGGGAAACACTGCCCCACCTGGCTCCAACAACCCATGAAGATGGTAATRSAATACATACTTTGGGCACATCTCACGTTGCAACCTAGGACAGCACTGTAGGAAACCCTCCTACATAATGTTGCATGCTTCCCTCATTTTCAGTATCCTGATTTCATACAGCAGTGAAAGCTGAGCAGCAAGAGGGAGGTACCTCCCTGCATCAGCCGAGAAGCGAAGGAGCAGGGCAGAAGCAACACTGGCTATTGCAGCCCACATGCCTTGCTGCACTGCCCAAGCTGTCTCAGCTGTGCATTAGTGCATTACCACCATAAATGGGATGATTCTTTTCCCGCTGCTGCTCAATATGATAGCAAAGCAGGATTCAGCCTCCTTTTTCTACTCCAAACTGCTCTTCACAGTCCTTGGAGAGAGCTTAAAATAGAAGTGAGGCAAACCCAGCAGGTTATGAGGTGAAAAGCAAGCAGATCTTCCTGATTAAAAAAAAAAAAAGATCTGATACAGAACAGATGACACTCCTTATTTGGAACCTTATATTGTGTTTAATATGTCATGACAATTAGAGCAGTTAAAGTAAACTGACAGGTCATGTGAAGGTGTCACCCACCTGATGCGTGCATTTGGGAAGCAGAGCCATTATGGCAGTGTAGAAGCCACACATTACTTTACTCACACCCCTAAAAGTCATACTGTAGATAAGCACTTTTCATGTTACTTTCTGACTTGCAATGGGCAACAGCCACCAGCTCATGCACTAGAAAGTCACATAGTAAGAGTCTGGCTTCTACAAAGTGGCATCACTTTCACCAAGTGAAGGAAGGAGCTTGCTGAACACACCTAGCTTTATKTAGATGGAGCAGCAAAACATCAAAATGGCTGGGAATGAACTGAACAAAGCTGCATCCTTCATTGCTGGTAATCTCTAGCTCAGCGGTGTTGTCATTTTAGACAAATCGTCAATTTGTTTAATATACACACTGGCATCAATTATCATTAGTAAAAAGAGAATCAGTGGTTGCAGTGATAGTAAAAGAATTCTGGCCCAGGTTTGGAATACCGGAGTCTGCAGATAGGTTCTTAAGTCAGCTGAGAGTGATTATCCAAGCCTTGTCTTCACCATGCTGTGCTGAAGAGCACTTCACTAATGGTCTTTGTCTTTCAGTCTCCCCTGCTGTCAAGCTGTAAAAATCAGACGTTTCCAGAAACTGTTCCATTGTGCTCCCAGAAGACAAGCATTTAGTAAATTAAATGTAGCCATACCAATACTATTAATTTAATAAAATTAAATCTATCTACTTGACTGCCTAATTTTTAGGGAGCTGTGAAATGATCAAGTGTGAAGAGACAAATCATATTTACTAGTTGAAAAACTCTTTAACCCCCCCCCCCGCCAAATCCTAAGAATCTAATCTACTGCATTTGTCCTTCTCTAACAGGGTGGTATGCAATACCTAAAAGGGACCTAMAAGGAAACTTCTGACAAGGGCTTGTAGTGATAGGACAAGGAATAGTAAAAACTGAAAGAAGGTGGGTTCTATGAGCTTCCTGAGGCACTGGAACAGGTTGCCCAGGAGTGCTGTTCAAGGAGAGACTGGATGGAGCTCTGAGCAACCTTCTCTAGAGGGAAGTGACCCTGCCCATGGCAGGGGGTTGGAACTAGGTGACATTTACGGTTCCTTCCAACCCAAACCACTCTGTGCTTCTATGATTTTGTCAATAAATTTCTGAGGGAGTGCGTGTGCCTGGGAGGGAGAGATGATTTCCTCAAATAAGCAGGTCTCACTGACAGGACACACTTCATTAAGCATTCCTGAGCTAGATTTTCCTAGCAGAAAGAAAATATCAGTATGAGAAAAAGAAAATTGCACCAAGAGTTGTGGTTTGTTTTAGTAGTGGTGTCTGGAGCCCATTGATCAACCAATCTGCTGATCCTTCACTTCTAAGGTGATCATCCATGGCAATGAAATCAGACTTGCTCAGTCTGTGTTTCTGCCTCATGGACTTGGACATGGCAGAGTTATAAAAATGGCAGGAAGGTTGAACTAAAGGAAGAGTCTGAGTTAACTCAAAAAATAACTTTCAGTATCACCACTGCATGATCCTGAGCTTTGTGATTTATGTCTGACCCTCAAAATGTCTGTTCCAAATAACACACAGAAAACTGAATTTTACTGGGAGATTAATATCTGAGTGTCTGTCAGGGTTTCTGTCTCAACCAATCTGAAAGCTCCTGCAAATGAGCAGGAACTGTGATGAATTGCTACCTTAGTTTGACACAGCATTTTGTTGCTGTTAGCCAGCATTTCACAAACTGATTTCATTCAATGGGCCTACCTAAATCATTCTTTATGCCAGCCCACTGGAAAAGAACAATTCCAAAATACAAAAAACAGCAGAGAAATGAAAGAGCCAACAACTAAACAGGCTGATGGATTTACTCTGCAGACCTTGAGTGTGATGTTAAAGGCCAGCCTGTGCTGTTGCTGTTTCTGACACTGCCACTTCACGTGCTGGGGGAAAAATGTCTTTGGTTTGTTACTTCTGATCTGTGAGTATTTGCATTTCTACAAATTGTCATTATCCAAACTGGTCTCTGAAAAGTGATCGAACTATTGTAATGGGAACATAATGAAACTCAAAACTCACACCTGAGATCAAACCTGGCTGGAAACCTGACCTCTATCAAGCAAGTGGCATAAAAACCTTCAGTCACTGACTGGAGTGACAAATGGGACTCCACTTTTCTGCCATTTCCCATCCTTAGTTTGAAGGTAGTTTTGCAGGATTCGAGGTGGAAGTAATGCATTCATTCAAAACAGCTGCTCTAACAGGTTGGCTATTTCCTGCACCTGTGGCAATGCCAAAGGCTCATTATTTCATCCAGCTAGCCCATTTATGGGCCGTGTTCAGAAGGATGAAAGAAACTTCCCTGAGAGGCACCAATCTGATCTTTATTTATGCCTYAGTGCAGACACACCACGGATGGCAGCACACCGTGCTCAGCCTGCCGAGGCAACGCTGACAGAGCACCAGGGTTCTTACGGTAACGCTCTTCCCTCCCTTCTGTTCCTTTCTCTGTCTCTCACTTGTTCCCTCCCTGCTCCTTTTTCTCTCCCCCTTTTCTATCCCGCACCTTTCCTTTTTTCTATTAATAAATGGTTCTCAGATATAATATTGCTGCATTGTGTCTTATTTTCATCTGAGACATCAACCAAAAAGAATCCTCCCCGACTCCCCCTTTTCATAGTGGAAGGGGACATCCTCCTGTTCTCAACAGGAAAGAGATGACAGAGCAGAAAAACCCACAGCACAAGTGAGTGAACAAGAAAGGTCTTTGTTTGGACCGATAAAAGAATAAAAGATGATAAACAGAAATATGGTATTTCACTTTTCCTAGTGAAAGATGTGGAAACTGTTACTGATTAAATATTTTCAAGTCCAAATTCTGAAATAGTTGTTTTTTTTGGGTTTTTTTTAACTCTTCTAGGTCCTATGTGAAAGTCAAAAATATCAGCTGTTGTCCATGAACTTTTATATGTAAACAAAGGAAAACAAGACTGCCTCTTCTAGAATTGTGTTACTCTACAGACTCTTTGAACTCTTCAGGTTGGATTTTTTTTTTTTTTTGGTAGGTTAGTTGATTGATTGGGTTGCTTGATTTGGTTTGGTTTTCTTTTCTTTCTTTAAACACCTCTGCTGCTCTGCCTTAGGCTTTCTGTCCTAAATCTAGGCAGAGGCAAAAAAAAACCCATCAAGAAATGTACAAATCCTTTTGTCTTGTTCCCTCTGTAACCTCGAGTCACTAAGCCTTTTTCTTGGATGTCAAACCCAAGCCCATAAAAGTGAATTGCTGAAATTTTGTTCAGACTAAAGCTGTAGCAAGGAATCATCCTGTTACAAATGACATTGGAACTCCCATGCTTTCAGGGTGCTGTGGAATCACTATCTTTTTAGTTATGAGATGGGAAAATCAGTGTTTTCTTTCCAGGTGGAATGCAACATACTCAATTTGCTGCTTTAACTGAAAACCTAATTCTTTAACTGATGGACAGAAAGAAACTCATGAGGAGAAATTAATGTCTAGACTAGTATGAAGTACCTCATACTTTATTCTGTTCTGAAGTGTAATTCTTTCTTTGCTTTTTGGGAGTGTTGTTGCAGATTTTCTGTGTGTTTTGTGGGGATTTTTTTGCTAGCAAATGCCAGCCTCCTCTGGCACTTGTTTTGGGAAAAACCAAGAAAAGAAATCACAGAAAATGATGTCATAGAAAAAATCCACAGGCCAGAGGTATTGGCTCTGGTACACTCAACTGGTTCCCTTCTGGAGCACTTAATGAGGGCAAAGAGAGGAGGAGATAATCCAAAGTAGAATACATGTTTATGTGTGGAACATGAAGCATTTTCAAAGCCCATGACAGGAAATTAGCAGGACAGRTCTCCTTAACTTTGTCCCTCTAGCAATGCTTATTCATTACGATGTCAGGCAGTATCATTACTCGTTGAAAAATGAAAAGGGAAGAGAATTTGTGATCTGCGGTAAAAGGAGAAAAGTAAATAACAAGACAATTAGATTCTTGTAGATCAATTGCAAGACAGCTAAGAACTAGTAGCCTGAAATTAAACCTTTCATACATTATCTGTATAACACAGGTGCACACATATCTCTTAATTCTCAGTGTATGGAATCAAAACTTATACATAAGCAATTTGTATCATTTCAGTGTCCTGTTGTGGGGGTTCTTTTCCACAGCTCTCATTTGCCATGTATCTAGTGTCTGCTGACTGCTCAGTTTTGAGCCTCTCAGCTCAAAATCACAGTTGCTCATSTCTTGCAGTACAAACACCCTGGTAGCTCTCAACATTGCTTTATAGCCCTATTTGTTAATTAGTCAATCAGTCATTCCTAGACTGCTTTGGAGATGAATCCAAATCTTCAGTGTCACACTCACCTATGCTTAATCTCAGCTTGAATTCCTTGTGGACAGGCCTGTGCACTGCCTTGGAATGACTGTGTAGGGGATGACTGCATGCCAGCTGCCTTTGTGTCATTCCTCTGCTGTGGAGTGAGGGATTTATCACTTGAATTCAGTCTACTCCAGTCAGAGGTTTAACATTTTCCTCCAGAGACACACACTCATCTCTGATGATAAAGAAATATGACATTTTCCACAAGAAAGAGTTCAAGTGCTTGTGTCCTAGTGTAAGTTCGGAAAAGTAGTGATTGTTACAACCAAAAGTGTAGCATCATGGTCCATTTCACTGAGCCAAAAGTCATTTTCCTGAACTGCCAAGGCCTGCAGACTGCATCCAAATGTGCCACACCAGAAATGCTCCTCCTTCTCATCTTTGCATTATTCTGTCAACTTTAAAAATCTTGCTTACGTGTATAAAGTGAATCAAGAGGAATTCAGCTAATGAAAGTGCTGATTAAATAAGTATTTACAAACTATGGATTTCTATTGTCCTAATATAATTATGTTGTTTCTCAGTTGCTGGATTTTAGTCATATTTTTGTTCTGCAATTCTCTGATCTGTCTGTTTGTTTTTTTTTTTTTAGTTTATATTTTAAAAATCTGAGTTGACTTTCTGTAGTCAGCAGAGGGAGCCATAGCATTTACTTCAGTGAGACCTTGTTACTGCAGATCCTCTTCATTTGCTCTTTCTTCACTTCAGCTAAGCGAGAAACATTCTCTAGCCTTAACATCTATTTAGTGCTCTGGCACAGGGGCAGTCATCTAGTTAGTTGGGCAGACTGTTACAGACTACAAATAGGTTATCCTTCCCAGGTATTTCATGTAATGTTCACCATGCCAAAAATTACTAAGAGTCTACACACTGCATTATCCTAAAAAATATTGAGGTTGGAAATAATTACATCTTAAAAAACCAAAAAAAAAAACCCTTGTAATAGCTAAGATGTTTGAAAGAGTTGTAGCATACAGTCAAAAATAATTGGTGAGGACTAAAAGTCCACAAAAGTTGGGCTTATCTAGAATTTGGAGACTACTGAAACACATAGTTGCAGGTGACTCCAATCTGCCCAGTTATGCTTTYTCATCTCCTTATATTTGTGCATACAACTGAGTGTGTCTGCCATGAACATGAAGTTCCAAGCATCTCTGTTTCTTTATCCAAGGAACAAGCTGATGGATTTCCCTTTTTTTCATCTGGGTACTGTTTTTATGAGGAATAGAAAGATATAAGAAAGATATTTTTGATGAGCACTGCAGAGAAGCATATGAAATATCAAGCCTTGGAAATAGCATGGAAATAGCAAACTCAGTCCTTAAATTAGCTGTAAGGCTGGTGTCAATCCTCAAAGAAGAAAAAGGTGCTTTTGATGGCGTAGTTCCTGCTTCCTATGTTGCCAATAAAAGCAGAAAAGATCCTCTGGTTGTTGAATAGCTGTGGCTGCATTGGGGTCAGTTTGTGGTGTARAAAAATCCCCTCTAGGCCTCTGCAAGGGATGAAATTTACACTGCAGAGTGGAGCTTAAAATATGGGGTCTAGGTGAGCATATATGAATATGAAAATAAATATCCAATGAGATATGAAAAAAACCCCAGGTAGAATTGCAAGTTTCCTTTTTGTCTAGGCACTGAGTCTCTAATCTAGGGAAGAAATAGCAAAGATACAGAAGCGACTGTTCCTTGTGTTCAGCAACTTTCTGAATTGCTGTTTGCACATGGACAAGGATGGGAGGGTCTGCCAAAAATATTCTAGAGGCAAAATGCAAAGTGGCTGCAACTAAAACAGCTGCTCAATGTAACAGGTTCCTCATCCACTAAACTCCAAAGCATCAGATGGCCTCCACTCATAATAATCTTTGATCTCAGAGCTTTTCAAATGAAAGTTAAGTAGACCATGACAGCAGTTGATGTTGGAAGGTACTTTAAAGGTCACAAACTCCACCATCCCTGCAGTGATCAGGGATATCTTCAAATAGATCTGGTTGCTCAGAGTCCCATCCAACTGGACCTGGAACGTTTCCAGGGATGGGCATCTCCCAGCTCTCTGGGCAACTTGTGCCAGTGTTTCACCACTCTGCTCATGAACAATTTCTTCCTCAGACCCAATCTGAATCTAGCCTCTTTTTAAACCATTTTAAAGCCATTTCCCCTCATTGTTTTGCAACTGGTACTGCTAAAAACACATCTCCTCATCTTTCTTATGAGCCCTCATTAAAGGTGGCCGTAAGTTCTCCCTGGAACCTTCCCGTCTCCACGGTCAACAACCCCAACTCTCTCACCTGTTCCTCTCAGAGGAGACGTGTTGCACCCTCTGATCATTCCTGTGGCCCTGTTTGGTATTTTGGTGGTGCACTCACCTCTACCTTGTGGCAAAAAGAACTGCTGAAAAATGCTGCTGAG
>CADDXX010000201.1:1380703-1428251 GCA_902810485.1 Alauda arvensis | reverse complement strand
AGGTGTTCAGTGTTCTAGATAAACGTATACTTAGCTTTCTGTAAAGAGCTTAGGTATCTTAACTCTGCTTACTTCAGCTCTAGGTGACTGCTTTCAAACTCCTCAAAATTGCAAGAATGTTGAATGTTAAGATATGAATAAAAAGCTGAACCCCAGCTTTTGATGAGCAGTAATCTCAGTCTGCCAGCTCAGTTCAGTCTTCAACTCTCCACTGTATGAGTGCTGCCTGCCTACCCACTAGAAGTAGGTCATTACCTCCCATCTGAACTCAGAAGTAATGAATGGGAAATATCCCTCTTGGCCTGTATTTGAAGTTGTGACATAGAGGTAAAAAGCTAACCATGCCTTTATACCCTTATTATCTTAACCCTCCAGTCTTACCAGCCTTCATACCTCTAATTAAGCCTGCAAAAAATAAATACCTTACTGACAGTTTTTCCTCAGGCTTGGTATGAGTAATCTCACTACATCTGGAAAATTGCTGTGAAAAAAAAAAGATGCTGTGAAACAATTTATCATTCCAAGAGATTTTTTTTTATTCTAAAGATATGAATTTTTTAAATTAAAAAAAAAAACACATTCTTAGCTAAAGTCAATGTGTCTGAAACTAGAGTAAAACCTACACACTCCACTTACAATAAATAAAAAATATGTTTAATTTGCTAGCAATATTTTTTTTAAAGGCAGAAGATTTGTGCTTTTAAGATTATACCCATGAAAGATCTAGCAAGCCAAAGTGCTTTTCTTTTCCATTCCAACTAAATCATACACTATTTGGGGTAGAAATTTGGCAGGAAACTCTCTTGTATTATCCCTACACTGTGAATGGACTGATTTCTTTATCCTTTTTTGATAGATGGATGTCTAGCTGAGCCCTGAATATCTTCAGCAGTGCTGATTCCAAAGCTTCATTTGGCAGCTGGTTTCCTTGGCTATGAGTTCCTATGTTTATAAACTTTTTAAATTTTTACTCACAATGCTTTAAGCCACTTCTTGCTTGCTTGCTTGCTTAACTAATAAGAATAATCAAATATCACTCTTTCATTTACTCTCTATTGCAGACAATAAGAGGTCACTTTAAATTTCCTGGAATTAACATGATTGAATTAATCTCAGCATCATATCATGAGCCTTATTTTGCAAGTCTACCATCAATTTTCTTATATAGCTCAAAATTTAGACAACTTTTTAAAGCAAGTATCTAAAACCAGTTACAGTAGTTCAGCACATAACCATAGAAGACCATAAACAAGACTAAAATTTTCCCTTCTCATTATGTAAATTCCCATGGATTATATTGGATAAATTGTTATACAATCTGATTATTTGGACGTTTCATCATTCTAGAAAATGTAAGAGTTTGCAGAGCTGAAAAATATCAGTGCTGCAAAAAGAATGCCACTGGTTATTGACACAGCAGTCGGAGACTCTGACTCTATAGAGCAAAGAAATTACATAGTACATCAGAATCAGTAATGTCACTGAACTGGGAAGCTGGTGTGTTTGCAACCACTCCAAGACACTTAAGTAAAGACAAGGAGGAGAGATTTATTTCAAAGACAACTTGGAGAAAAGGACAGTAGGCTGTGAATTGCCATTTTTGAAAAAGGGGTACTTTTAGAAGCTGATAGGGAATCTAAAATTGGCTAAAATGCTTTGGGAAGCTGTCTCTGCATTGGAAAACTACAGCAGACTGTTAACCATGCAGCACCAAGCTGTGTCACCCAGTTCATGGCTGAGGACCCTGAGATAAAGGAGGCTGAACTGCAACCTGAATCCAGAAAATCACAAAGTGGGTTAAGTCTTACCTTTCCTCCAAACAATTCCTGCCCACTAACAGTTTCTTCCTTGGTATGTGCAGAGATTTATACATTCCCTCCCAAGGTACCCAGTCATGGTCCTTGGCACAGTATAGTACATCTTTTCTGGATAAATTCTACTAGGTGCATTAGAACACAGAAACTCTTTGGTAGACTTAGCCCTGGGTTGGATTTTCACAAAATGATCATTAAATCAAAAGTATTGAGCAGCGGTTAGCTTCTGCAAATTCCTCTAAACACGTTTATCCTGTCTTTGAATAACTGACTGCAAGGGACTGGTCATTGCCCCTTCATGGCTCAGAAAACAGGATGCATGAACACACAGAAAGGTGGATCAGGATAGTATGACTCTGGGAGTCTTTTCTATTAATGGGATGAGCACTTGGCTCAGACTGTGTTTGCTCAAGTTTCTGGACACATCACATTCCCATCAAACATGCCCATATGACTAGTGGGAGCTGAACCAGAATGTGTCCCATGCAGTCATTAGTCTAATTTGCCAAGGCATTCTCACACTACTAACCTGGCATCCATCTTTCTAGTTACCATGTATTTGTTTACATTTTGTCAGTAGTTACACAGTACCAAATGTGCCAAGATCATTCAAATGTTTTTGACCATTTCTCTAGTTCAGTTCCAACTGTGAAAAGTAATTCAGCCAATTCCAATTATAAAAAAACTGCTTCATCTGGCATCATCCTTGTAAGGCTTCATCCTTGTAATGACAATTAAGTAAGTTGTTTTAGAGCAGGAGTGTTATGACCACTGAATAGAAAACCCATAATTGCCTCAGAGCTGACCTTTCCCAGGTAGCTTTTAGCCACTATGACATTTCCTCTGAGCTGTGAACCCTTGAACCGCTGCACATGCATCAGGAGCAGTGTGTTCAAGGAACACTTTTGTTCTTCTTTTCACTGTAGGACTGTCACTTTTAAGATGTGAGAAATGTGGTTGTTTTTTTTTTATATAAAGGAAGTGTGAGTAATTCTGTGAAGCCACGAAGACCAAACTCTGCATACACATTTGTTCCAACACCTCACATTATTTCAGGTTTTGAAGTTCTGATGTCCAAAATAACTACTAAAATTACAGTGCTTTTATGCTATCAAGTCTATCTAGGAGAATTATTTTCCTGACAATGAGGACAAACTTTCCCAAATCAGAATAGCATACTTGCAAGTTTTCTTAATGTGTCTTCATCTGTCTACTTGATAATTTGGTGCTAAGAATTACTATTATATACAAACCACCCAGCAATATTTATCCTGTGTTGAAGAGCCCCTAGACACCACCTGGCATTAAGAAAAATTTGCACTTGCTGGGATACCTGTTTTTGCATTAGATTTGTCTCTCCCACTGGATCATAGCTGGAGCATGATGGAGGATGCCACATACCTAAATGTCTACCTGGAACATGTAACTGCAGGCTTTGATAGAAGTAGACAGACAAGCCTGCTTTCTGATGGAACTGTCCTCTCAGGTTTGATGTGCAGTCTAGAGAAAAGCCACTTTGAAGTCACTCCTGCATGAAATATTTGCATGGCCATTAAGACAGCAGGAAACCTCATGCTCCTGGGCTGCTGTCTGTTATCATTGAGATCCTSTCTGCTTCAGCCAGCTCCAGAAGAAGCACAGGCCATAGTAAGCTCAGTGAGAAGTTTAGCACAGAGACCTTGAGGAAGCAACTAAGGACAATGTGTATATGGCCAAGCCTCTGGCCACACAAGCTATCCACCTGAGCCTTGCAAAGTAGCAAGGTACCCCACCACACACCTTAGAAAGCCAACTGGGCGTATGGGACACCCAGGATCAGTTAGCAGGAGAAGATAATCAGCTCACCACCGGTACATGGACACATGCAGATGCTGAACCTGTCAGGACCTGGGACAATCTGGCAGCATCAATTTCAGAGGCAGACATGGGTGATAGTACACTCTGCTGTTTTCACCTCCTGACCAGAATACCTTGCTGGAATACTTAAAGTGCTCTCAGGATGGGATTATGAACCTTCAAGTCCTACTGAATCATGTACAATCTATAAACAGACTCCTACTTCCATATCATGTCTAATGGCAGTGATGCTTTTGAGGCCAGAATCTCTTATTAAATAAAGAGAATACTGTCAATGTTTTTTTGAGGTTCAGAAACTTTGGATCTTGCCACCTTTATATTAAACCAGTTAAATATGATGACATTTCAGGCATGAGGAGCTTTCTTATATCTGATTTGAGGATGACATATATTCATATGTTCTTAGGTGGGTGAAAGGAGAAAAATCAGACCAATCAATTAATTTCCTGAATGTTTCTTAGTACAGCTCAGGAGAATCAAGTTCTAATTTGAATGAGGTGTCTGGGAGACTAAAAGCCTTGTTAATGCAAACACCTCCATAAAGTCACATAATGTAAACGAAATTTATTCTAACCCAGCTCTGGCCACTTAAGTCTATGGTAAAACTTTCACTGACAAATATGGAAGCAGACTGAGACCTCACAGAAACTTCTTTTAAAGAAATTCTAAACTTTCACCTCACCTCTGTAAAGCATTTTTGCAAGCACATGCACCTCAAAGGTTTTATATAGCTGGTAAGCTAAAACACATGAGGAAGAAATAACTTGTTCTAAGCCACAGAAGATATCTGTATCCAAGCTAAAAATTTGACTCAGTAGTGATATCCTGTTCTTCTCACTGAGGTTTCAAGACCACAGGGCAGAAACAATGCTGTCCATGAGTTAAAGCTGTTTCCCTTCTTCACGAAGAAAAGTGGCCACGATGACACTTGTAGCTCTACAGTTTTCCTTATTACAAAATGGGAGATAATCCTTATTTTAAAACATCCACTCCAGTTTAGTTAGGCTGAGTTCAAAGTGTTTAATGCACTTTAAGCAGAGCCCATAGGAACTGTAAAAAGCCTAGCAGGTTTAATCAGATCCTTTCAGCTCTAATGTTCCAATAGTTATGAAAAAAAATAATCTATGGAATGGCAGAAGCACAGAGAAAATACTTTAAGTTTCCTTACTATTTTATACTACAGAAATTGAAACATTAATTCTTCTCCTTGAAATGCTTAATAATCCCTTTGAAAAGAAAACAAAGCATATGTAACTACACAGGTGATTTTCAGCATGTGACCTCTGATAAATGTTGGTTATCTGGGAAAATTATAAAATTGTGTATAAAATCATAATTTTGAATGAAAAAAAAAGAAAAAAAAAGAAAAAATAAAAATGAAAAAAAAATAAATAAAAAGAGGAAAAAGAAAAAGAAAAAAGAAAAGAAAAAGCAACAACCAAAAAAAGCCAAAAAACAAGAACAGCAGAATTTAGATAGTGAAAAAATGGCACTGAGGCAGATTTCAGGAAATATATTTTCTTTTTATTTTCCAGTGTTACATTCCAAGATATTTTTAATTCACAGATATTGAAAACAGATTCCTATACAATTCTTAATAAGTTACAGTAGCCACCAGAGTTAGTGGTTCTTAACATGTGGTAAAAAATATAATACTTCTAACTCAAGCCATGTCATGCTGGTATTTYACCAGCATTCCTCATGCTATTGTTACAATTCCACTAGTTTCATGGCATTTAATTCTTTCTGAATGTAAGAACAGATTATTTCCCTTTCTGATATTAACAGTGAGCCGTATCATAATAACCATGGTACATTTCATCTCACTGTCTCAAGTTACTTTGTTCCTTACCTCTGATTTTGGAGATGGAGAAATTTCAACTCAGAATAATGAGGTGGCTCTCTGGAGTCAGCCAACAGTAAGGTCACTTAGGGCCTAGAATGGAAAAAACAAAAGCAGATCTTCACAAACTTCATAAAGCCTTCCTGGTGTAACACAGGGAAGACAAATAATTCTCATCACCTTGCCATGACTTGCTCCAAGTGATGCTGCCCACACACATCTCCAGGGCAGCATTATCTCCTCGCCCTGAAGTTGAGATCTCAGTCTGACAGACACAGCAAGTGCACAGCTGTGCAATACCCTTGGAGGTGACAGCCTCATGGGGGTCCTGAACAGGGGCAAGTGTCCCCCACAGAGGCCAGGGAGAAGGATGCAACCTTGAAAAGCTGATGCCGTGGTCCCCCCACTTGAGGCTCTGCTCTTGGAGAAGAAGGGGCACAGTAATGCTCAATCAGATGTGGGCATGCCCACACCAGAGCCAGACTCACCATGTCCAATATGTGGCACATGCCAGTCCTCACCCCAAGGATGTGCATCAGATTCAGATGGTAGGAATCCACATGCATTGGAGCAGCATATTAAGTCTTATTAAAAAAAAGTATAAAATATATTGCTCCTCTGTGGTACATTCACAATTATTTAATGAAGCTTACTGTTTATACACAACATATTGAAATAAATCACATTAACAAAACCTACTTTATTTCATAAGCAACTTTACATCCAATATCTAATATTTTAAAACTCATTAGAGATGAGTTTTAAATGAATTAACAAGAACATTAAGACAAAAGTGTGTAAAAGAGACTGGAACTATTCATTGAACGGCAACAGAAAGAGATTCTAAAAGCAATCTTAAAAAGCTTGCTGCAAAGCAAAATTAATGTTTTATCAGGAATCATCCCTAGTTAAGTATTACCAAACAAAGCAGAGGTACATAGAAAAGTTCAAAACC
The DNA here is from genome assembly GCA_902810485.1 of Alauda arvensis. Classification (NCBI taxonomy): domain Eukaryota; kingdom Metazoa; phylum Chordata; class Aves; order Passeriformes; family Alaudidae; genus Alauda; species Alauda arvensis. Next base: position 1,421,782 of record CADDXX010000201.1, on the reverse strand, counting down.
AGAAGTCCCATCATTACCACAGGAATATTTCAGAAGCTGCCACAAACTCCTTATGAGGTGCTGTTTACAAAACCGGATGGATTTTCTGTTCAAAGTGGCAAGCCACACACTTCCCCAAAAATAGTTTGAGGATGACCAAGCAAGATTATAAAACTGGATGGGAAGGATGGGAATAGCTGAAAGACATGAAATCTGGAAAAGATGGATAATAATATTTCAATATCAACATTTTTACACACAAAAAAAAAAAACCACCCTCAAGTTGAGTTCTTAATTGAATTTCAATCTGAATTTGTTTCTTCGGCTTTTTTCAACGGTATCACTTTTCCTTACATTCCGTGAGGTTAGAGATATGAAAAACCAAACTACACATGAGCAACAGCAGGAAAAGGCTCATTCCAGGACACACAGGGTTGGTTCTCTGACTCCTGCATAAAATACAATGCAACAGTGGCTAGCAAAGTATTGATGACTTAGCTGATGCAAATGTTGTGGCCAAGTTAGACATTTTGGAAATAACTTCTTATTTTACAACAGTTATTAATGCACTTCAGATGACAATTTTAATGTTCTTAAGCAGGACAGGAGTTCATGAAGAGCATGTACCTGGAATTAAAGTTGTCAGTTTTATTTATATGAAATATATTTTTAAAACGAAGTGTCATATTTCAAATTCAACATTTTATTAAGATGATCTGATATTTGCCAAACTTCACCACCAAAGTCACAAATACAATAACTTGACATTTCTTTTTCAGGTATTATCAAGGACATTTACAGAAATGAAACTRGCCTAAACTAAGGGTGCCTGTTGATCTGCAAAAAACACTGATGTCCAAGACCAGTGTGTTTCTTTTCTTGCAAGGGTGTCAGCAGTATATTTAGCACCAGGGTGGAAATAGGGGGAGTTGGACTAAAAAACTCATATAACATATTGCAGGTCTGATATTTCCACTTTTGTGCCACTCCTGGATTTACGGCCTGGTCACTTCAGGATTTCTTTTGAAGAGTTTTGACAGAAAATTACTGGTCAGCCTAAAATTCAAAACTAGCTTTCGTAAGATACACAGACAAAGCCTTCCCCAGAATATGATATTATTTTTCCAAAAGAAAGTAGTGAGTTATTTTTTGTTTGTTTTTAAGTCATGAAAAGCAGAGGAAGCAGCAAATGACAGAGGAATTAATTGTATATACAATAAACGTGATCATGTCTGCTGCAAATATTCAGCCTAATTGAAATACACGGTTACTCTGTATGAGATCAGGTGAGGCCTGAGACACACACATAGAGTTACATACAGTGGTGCTTTTGAGATACTAAAAGATGAGATATTGCTGCTGACAACAGAGAGCAAATTACAATTAAGTACACATCTTTCTGGGAAATTTGCCAATGAAAAACTAAGGAGAGGTGTTCATTACTGCTGCTTTGCTTAAGATGGAGAAAAATGGAGATGTAGTTGCTCTAACTCTTACCAAATGAGAAATTGCACTCAGAGAACAAAGCAAATCAGTGCCGATGAGACAAATAATGAAACCAACTACAAGAATGAGTTCAAAGCACAGAAGTAGAAATGCTGCAGCTTTCTCTGTGTTATCAGCTTAGCAGTGGGACAACTGCTGGCTGTTGCTGTGGCATGGTGTCTTTGCACAAAACAAGCTTCACAGACTTAAAGACAGAAAAGCATAACAAAAAGTACAGATGTGGCATTACAGTAGAAGAAACAAGGGAGATTGAAGAAGCAAAAACAAAGTTTGAGCAGCACTTTTACTTTTGATGACGGGGTACCAAGAAGAACTGAAACTATGGAGATCGAGTGATAACAGCAGAATACTCATACAGAGCTGAATTTCCTCAGCAGGCAAAGGAGAAGGACAGGTAAAAACTCTGGCCACAGTGGCCATAATGTGTAAAGGATGAAAAGCATCCCAACCTAACACTCCCCTTAATGAATTTGAGATTTATTTTTCTAGAGGACCCAAACTGACAGAAAGAACACTGCTAATCACAGGAAGATGTCATGTCCTACATTATTTCAGCACTTGTTTGTTTCCTTAGAGAAACTGTCTGATTCAGCAAGAAACAGACTATTCTGACTTTTCAGTCAAGGYATCTTTAGAAATTTTCTACAGATCTTTGCTGGTGATACATGGTACTAATACTTCTGTACTTAAGGTTTAGAGGAGTGACTGTCTCCTGCAGCCTGAGCATGGTCTGCAGCATTGACACATTGCTGCTATATTCTAATTGTGATAGCATCTAAGCAGAAGGGGACACTTCAGCACCAATCTCTCATGTACCATGGCAAGCTACTTACCTCCTCAAACGCATCCCCAAATGACTGGGTAGTTTTGTTCTGAGTCTAATGTTAGCTCCAGTTGTCCTGTCTATCATCCCTGTTGTTACAAGATCTTTTTTCTATAATTTCTCACTATACTTTCAATGTGAAAAGTCATCATTAAACAACATAAGTKAGATGTSCTCTACAAGATTCTTGAGTAYATSTCTATGTCTGGATCAAATAGCCTTTACTTTTTTTTYCTTTTTTTTARTGTGTGAGAAAAATCCCTTTTAGCGTGAAAAAATAATACTGGGAGTTTCTCCTTGCATGATTTCCTGAGATCCACGGTAAGCAAAGATCATTTATATTACTGTCTCTCACCATCTGTCAGCCTCTCACAAGGCTAAGCATCCAAGCTGTATCCAACTATGGCTAATCAAAAAAAAAAAAAAAAAAAAAATCCAAAAGGAACAAAAACAGATGGAAAAGTCCAATTGAAAGCCTCAATTTCTATGTAAGTTCTGCTTTATCATTTTTTGCCATGGTAAGTTGGACTTATGGGTCTTGTCTTGAGAGATTTCCCTTTCCAGTGTCACCAAAACAGGGTGCCACCTCATCACAGGCATCTCAGGTACAAAGAAAGCAATGTCACAGAACAATGCTACAGAAGCCCAACTCATTCATTAGTCCCAGGCCTCCCTTTAATTCAAATACTGTTTCATAATTGCTCTTTGGCAGCAACCTTCCCATGAGTCCTCTCCCAGTCTGACCATGCACAAGGCTGTAGAACTAAAGCAGACACTGATTAAAATATGCATGGGCACATGAACGTGTCCATGTTTACACACATGCACTCACATTTCTGAGCATGGAAAGAATAGACGCAGGGAAGGTTTTAAGAAAGCTTTTCTGCAGGGCAAGCTTAAGAAAGTCAGGGACAACTGCTCTTGGTAAACTGATCTGAGATTAAGRAAAAAAAGGAAATGGTTGCCTTTGATGAAGGAGTTTAGAATAGGTACAGCTGCATTGAGAAGGAAGGGGAACTCTGTAATAAAAACAYTCTGATGTGGCATTTACCCCAAAACACCAGTAAGTAAAAATAAATACACATCCACAGAGCTTAGGCTATTCTGGAGCTGTTTTAATCACTTTAGAGCATCACACTATCTGGAATGTACTGGAAGTTAAGTTTCTAGTGATTATTTAGGGTTGCTGCAACCAATCACTGGACATTTGTGTCTTTTAGTTGCATGTAAAGTGAATCAATTCCAGCATCTGTGAGCACAAAGTTTTGCAGTAATAACCGGTTAGTTAAGGAAATTTAGTGCCCAGAGCCAGGACCTACATCACACACATTCCTTGTTGGATTCATCTCGTTTTCTTRTGATTCTTTGTTGGGTTCATCTTGTTTCCTTATGGAGGTTGTTTGTGTGGATTGCTACTGTCCTAAAGTCCCTCAAACTGAAGTTCTCTTGTTCTCACTCATTTGGGCTACKTTTTTCCAGTCCAGTACAGCTGTCAGTCAGGGTGGGATCTCTTTGAGAGCAGCAAATGAGCCAGAYGCACAGTTCAACGGCCAGACACTTCAAGTCATAACAAGCTAGTGAAGCGAGCTAATTTTGCTTGCAAAAGAATTAGCCTTTATTAGCCACTAATACCRCTTTTTGCCCTGCATAGCCCTTTAACCAGCTGCAGCTCCATTGACATCACATTTTGGAAAAATTACTAGTGGCACGTCTGGTTATTGAAAGCTTAGAGGGCTTCCTAGAGCAGCTACCACTTATTAGGACATGAATGAACCTWAACTATCTGATGAGAAATGAATTTAAGTTACCACACTGTAGGCATTCATATGGGGTAAATCTTGTCATTCAGACCACAAATTCTGCGAGCCATTTTTGCCTGTGTCCAATTTTTATCATATGTTTATCACAATTATATATAAGTAGTATAGTTCAAATTCATATTAGTAACTTGTGATGTAAGAACCACTGGAGAACATGTACAGAATTGCATCTATACATATATGTTTATGTATGCACATATGATATTTAGTCCTAGGTTTAAAGAYAGTGATGAAACTGTCAGTACTTTGTATTTCTCTATCTTCTCTGCTTATGTAGAATTGAGGAAAGTCAATAGCCTACCTGCACTCACAGACTCACTTCAGATATATTCTGCATTAATCACTAGGGTTTAGAAATCTAAATCAGGCTAAATCAGGCGTGATTATTTTTTTTTCCTGTGGAAGTGTGTGGTGCTACCATACAAATTTGTGATACTGCTGTAGATTAAAAATCACAAATTAACCTGCTGATCTAGAGACAAAGGATCAAATCTATTTTAATCAGCTATGGCACTCCCTACATATCAAAACAGCTGAAGCTCTTAAGATTATGACCAGCTAAGTACAGGCAAACTCACTTGATTTCATTTCAAAGGGTTCAAAGTCTAAGTAAGGAGCAAAATTATATTTTATTCTGCATAATGTTTAAAGAAAGATAGTACAAGGAAGCTGCACAGGTTGCAATGATGAGAGGGAGAAGAGGAAAAAAATCTCAAAAAATATAACAGCGTATTAAACAAACCACTTRCAAGTTTTTGTTAATTGTAGTCTAGCTTTGAAGAAGTGGGAGAACAGCAAGTATTGTAGGTTCTCAGTCAAGTTTTTTAGGTGGGGAATCCAAACCAGTTGCATTTTTTAGCAATTATAACCATAAAGAAGACTCACAAAGGCAACTGAAGTCTAAAAGTAGTAAAAAAGCCAGCGAAGGAAAGACAGGGAGATAACTTTAAGAGTTGTCTACCTCAAAAAAATCAGGGTGTGGGCCCCTGTATACTGGGACTGTGCCCCAGACAYTGGAAGCAATGGTCCTGATGTTTCCCAAAGCACAGCATCACCTTGCCTCTTCTACAGCAGCAAGAAGTCTCCCTACAAATGGACTGCAGTTTCAGCCTCATATGATGTCTTATATTTTAATTTTTTCTAGTCTGATAAAAAAATGAGTGGATCCTGATGTGTTTCTCCTGGATTATAAGAGCAATATGTGCAATATGTGCAATATGTTCTCTTATAGCTAGGACACTCAACACCTTTCAAAGCAAAAGTGAATAAAAAGAACAAATAAGGTTAAATTATTTCCTCTAATGTAACTGATATTTTCTGTGGRTCAGAAGCATGGTTAGCAACACTTCTAACAACAACAAGAATAACAATAACTTTTCATMATTTAGAAAACTGTAAAGACAGCCTCCCTGGGATCAAACTGGAAATTCTGATGAACAATGTCAGTATGGAGCAGCTGACACGTGGAATCAAACCATAATTTAGCATTCATGTGTAGGATATATGATGACCAAAAGCATATCTGAGCAAAAAGGGGGAGCCAATTGAACCAGACTTCAGGCTGTGCCWACAGAAATAATTAGTATATGCCCCTTGACACAAGATGAGGAGGGGTGATCTCCCTCCTTCTGTCACATACCAGCATGGCTTTGATAAGAAAACTGTGGGTATATATCTTACCCAGGGTTACACCAAAGGGAATTTGTCTCTACCTTTCCTCCTGATCACAATCTACAAAGTCTRCCATAAGGGATTCTCACCCTGGAAATAATCAATGAATGAAGATGCARTCACCCTCTTTCTGCAAGTAGTCTGGACAAGTTCCTACACAGCATTTGAAAAGGTAGGCCCTTAAACATTTCTTTTGTATGGAAAAAGAAAGAATTGAGCAGAAAAAATCCCAAACAACTCATAGAATTGCAATTACTCTCTCATCTTAGCAACACCAATTCACCTCATCAGTGCCACAAGCAGTATCTACCTTTGCATTTTTACTTCACCTATAAGCTCAGAAATATCTCATGAACACAGGGCTGATCTTCTAAATGCAACCCAGAGTAAAGCTGAAACACAACACAAAAGCTCATCTGCCAGCTCTGCTGTTCCCAGTGCTGGTACCAGCCAGAAAAGGCAAGAAGATGAAGAAAAAAGGTTGTGCAGGAAAAGCTTCAAGAAAATACCTAGCTTGCCAGTTACTCTTGCAAACAAAAAATAGCTACCAAAAGTGAAACCTGCTTTTTACAATACACAGAAAGAAAACCAACACTTGAGAAAGGACATATGCTGCAGAGTAGCAGGAACAGAAATTCCCATGAACACTGTGAACTGGCTAAAATCACTGATGAAAAATGAAAACAGTATCTAGGAAAAGCAAAACAGCAAACAAACCTAACAACTTGGCTAAAGCTAAAGTGAAGAGAAATAACGCTTCCTATCAATGCAACACACTTGCAACCGAGGGGAGTAGCAGAGAAGGGAAGCCACACTGATACCACATCCACAGAAAATTCTCATCCTGAGAACAAATTTGCCATGCACCACAGACATAATAAGTGTCATCTGCACCATGTGATGCTGCCAGAGATACTGAGTCTCAGCAAGTTCCTGGATTTGATGTATCAGGAATTAAGTTGCCATTGACCCACATGGAAAGAACAAACCTGAAAGAAGGGATTAGGAATGGCACAGGTAACTTGGGCTAAATTTGTACAATGCTAAAAATCAGGCTGACATTTTTGTTTATGTTTCCCCGCTCCTGCCCTCCTGAGCTCTCGTTATTAAAGAGTGAAGAACAATGTCAGATCTCACAGAGTCAGCACGGCATGACACAGGAAGTCTGTGCTAAAGTGATTTTATAGATATATGATTTCAAATGACATCAAAACTTCTCCATGACTGCAGCCCTTCTGCTTCCAAGACTTTCCCAAATTCTGAGGAAATTACCTTACCTAAGGACTTTTTTTTTAAATAACTAGAAAATTGAAGTGTTCTGGATCTGTCACAAASAGACAATCATAGTCTAATATGGGACATTGCTCTGTTGGATACCCAGGCAGTCTGGAATCAGAGAAGCTCTGAWACTGAGGCTGAAGCAACAAGAGGGATTTTGCATTCCCTTTATCTCCTATGCAATCAGCTCCTGGCCACAGAAAACATGCAGTTGTGTTTTAACTGGAGATYTAATTTAGAGAGATTTTAGCTACATGAAATCTCTGTAGAGAGSGATCTTCCCTGCCACCACAGGAAATGAGTGTTTGGAGTTATATGTCTCAGGTCACATTAGCAGAGTAATTTGGCTATCAGTTGCAAGGATATTTAGGGGACTTATCAGATTGTAGAATAGTGAAGTGTGATGACTATATGGCAAGTGTATTGGCCAGTCATCTGTGGCTTGCCAGACAGAAACTTTGAGCCATGAAAGCAGAGGCTGTTGGCCAGTGAGCCCCATGTGCCCATCTCCAGCCTATTAAATGATCTGCCACAGCAGAGCTGGGCTGCAGCAYTGGAGCACCTTCACTTTTAGTGAGGCACACCAGTCAGAAGCTGTTACTCCCATCCAAGTGTACTAACTTGGTGATTATGAGACTCAGGCTCCTTCATAAATTGTTCAGTAAGGGGTTTTGGCAATGGTTTCATATTACAAGGCTTCTTTTTATATCCCCTGTTGCCTTTTTCAGGCCCTATCCACCCATTCCTTACAACTATTAATAAAGTATCCCTTCCTCCAGCTGTCAGACCAGGCTTTACAGACTGTTTTTAAACTATTGTTGCATTTCTAACAATTAAGACTTCACAGCTTATGATGCTGCTTTTTTTTTTTTTTCCCCCTTAATCCAAAGTGTGTTTTTAAAGGAGCTAKATCATCTGACATCTTGTCCTAAAAGTAGGCAATCAAAAAGCTAGAACCTAATGAAATCCTTCCAGGACTTTTTTTCTTTTTTTTAGCTCAACTCAACTATTTCTCATAAATGCAGTTACTTCAGCAACACAAACTGTACTTCTCTTTATTAGCAGGAAAGAATTTGAGGGAAAAGTTAGTTCTAAGCCAAGTATCCTGACAGCACCCATGCTCATGCTGTCCTTTTAGAAGGCATGTCCTCTTGCTACCCCTGCATTGGGTAGATTCACCCACACAACAGAGAGAGAAATGGAATATATAGGTCATTTATGCTTTATAACATCTATAYRCTGTAGCTGTTACATCTATTCCACRTAGGGTACAGTCAGCACTGAACTCACCAYTGTCTTACCAGAAGACCACATCTAAATCTTTTGTAAAGCTCCAGGGCAATGAGGAGGTTAGGGAAGAGAAATGGGAGACAGGGTGATGTTACTGCTCAGCTTTACTTCCTTCAGCCTGGACCACAGCCAGGTACACATTCCAGTTTCCAGGACAGCAGTACCCAAATCTTGTCACCTCCACTCAGAAAACCAAAGATCAGACACTGAGACAATGAAAAGTGAACAAGGATTTTCATCACACCRATTTTTTTCTTTCATTTGTCTTTCCATGTCATGTTGAAAAACCATGCAAACTGAGTTTCCCTACCCCAAAATTTCTCTGGTTTGGACCCTTAAAAAATGGAGGTGMTCAAAATAAACAATCTCTTTGAATATCTTGGCCTGTATCCCAGTACTCCCAGGGAGTGAAGCTAGTCACGTAAACAACCTTCAAATCACACAAGTATGCAGCACTAGAACAATAAAACTGCAAAATGCAATATGGAAATGAAAACCAGTATGACACAGCAASTAAGATCATGCAGGTTTTACTTACCTATTTAAATTGTAATTGATCCTACTTGGTTTGCTAGTCCCTGCCATGAACCAACACCCCATCAGATTTCTCTTCCTTGAAAAGCAGCCCAAAGCACAGCTCTTATATCACCAATTTTAAACCGTGCGCCGTAAGAGCAACACTCCATGTCACGTCTTACCTGTGCTGTTTCCTCTTCCTTACTGAATACCTGAAGTGAAGGAAYCTCAGATTTCTCTTATTCACTGCTGACTTTTCTTTTTACAGTCTTTCAGAAGAGTTGTTACCTCTGCAGTTCTGGTATCATTTTTATTTAATGAGAACTTAAAGCTGTATAAAAGGTAGACACTTGATTAGTATTATTCTTTTGTCTAAGYATACTCATTCACAAAATCAAAATACATGGCCAGAAGTAACAGGAAGCATGAGTTCTTGAACACTGAAACCACTGAAAGGAAAAGTTTTACAAGCCAGGTCTGGTGCACAGACCACAATGTAAAAACTGCTAGATCAAACTATTTTCATTGTCTAGGACAGAAAAAGGATGAGACAAAGAACGAATAAAATTAATCCTTGTACAATCTTATCATAATTGGAGCCAAAAAAAATATGGAAATTTATTCCTATAAAATACACTTTTATTCAACCTTTTTTTCCTAATTTAGGATGATTAAGTAARTATCAGCTGTTTTGGTTTGTTGGGGTTTTTTTAAAGAATTTTCAATAAGAAATAAAACTTCWGGGTTATTTTGGGAAGACATTCCAATTTTTAGTATTCATGAATTGAAAAATATTGTTTCAATTTGCTGGGCTCTTTCCCTATTGCATTTTTCATGAGGCCCACAGGAGTGTCTGTCTGCATCCTTCATCCTCTTCTATGGGACAATGACTGCCAAAATGTACCAAGCTACTCAAAGAAAACTATAATTCTGATTCTTAGTGGCAAATACCAGTTGGCAAGCAAGCTCAGACCAGCAAAGACTGGGAGCAATAGGCATGCAAAATCTAAATTGACTAAAGAAATGCACCAGAAAAGGGAAATTACTCAAAAACTAAATAGTTTTATAATGGAAGGCTTTATTTTCTTTTCTAAAAGAAAACTAAAAGGGCACAATGTTAAAAAAATAATTTATTTTAATAAGAATTTGTGTTAATTTTTCAGAAGTCTTTTTTTTTTTTTTAATGTCATCCTGCTGGCAAATTCCTACCCTGTCCAGATCTGTCCCTTTTAATCCCTGGTATTTTGTATTCCCTAAAAGATGTCAAAATCATCATTGAATGCCCCACACAAAAATTAGGTATTCAAGGGCACTGGTAAAGAAGCTATAGCAATATTTTCTTAAAGTCTGCTCAAGAAATTGTGTGTGAGGGTTATACAGCTTAGGATTCTGAACATTTAGGAATCACAATGCCATTGTAATTCAGGAAGGCAGGCAAGTTTGCTTATTAAAATATACAGAACTGGGAAAAACATCCCCTAACTTCTTTTCCAATCTCTGCCACTGACCTACTGTAGCCTTGCTGAAGTCATTTTAACTGTATTCAAAAGGTTTATTAGGATACCTATTTTCTTCCTCAAGTCTGTGTAATACCGAGGAAATCCAGTCAGAAATGGACTAGAAAAAATGGAAACAAATATTAAAAAAATGCATATTTGATGCTGTTYTCTAACACTCTGATTAAATAACATGCTCTTGCTGTTGAATTGAGTGTTTTTTTCTTCACACTGTAGGAGTTTTATCACATTGGACTAGGTTCTCCCAGCATGACTTAACATTATTTTATTTTTAAAGCCATTTTTTTTCAATTGAAAAATAAAACAATCTCATGAGAGAAACTTTCAAAGCAAATATTCCTGTTGTTTTTTCTCAGGTATTTTCTTCATCCAGACCAGATTGCTGCACGCTTCCACATAACACAGAAACTGAGGAGAAGAACAAGAGAGGAAACAGTTTACGCTCTTGAAATGCCCACTGTTGTCTCCGACAACCTGGAGGCCTGTCAAGGCTCAGGGCCACTGTATTTTATAGTCAGACAAAAATGCAGCTTGAAGTTGGGCAGGAAACAAGTGTCATGAGCYCAAACCACAGATTGCACGCCTGCCTTCACCGTCCAGCTCACCCAGGGTTGAAATCTGGGAGACACCATTTGGGGAGCCCACAATGGCACTTCCAAAGCACAAGCTGTGTTGTCCACGGGCAAAAGGAAGGCAGGATCACTGAGTGCCAGGATACAAAAGGGACCTGTATGCATGAGAGCTCYTATCACTGGCAGGCTCTAGGACTTGCAAAGTCAGAGCAATGAAGCCCAAAATACAAATATATGCAAAACAAGCCGCAAACTTTCCACCCTGATGAAAGCACAATGAGGAAAATCTTTCCGACAGATTCACAGCTGGTTTCAATCTACAGCCTAAGCATATCTAATGGGCCGCTTTTATCAGAGGAGCTCTCATAGGGTTCTGGCTGCTACTGAGGGCAGTTTGCCACTGTGCAGACCCCTCAACAAAAGTCTGAGAGGACACTGTGTACTCCCTACACGAACTGAGGCATGGGGTAATAGAGACCATCTGCTCCAAATTCTGGYCCCACTTGCACCTTTATTAATCCGTTCCAGCTCCTAAGATCTTACTCCAGCTAATGTAGCTGCCCATATGAAAGTATCAGAAAAATGCAAAATATTCCTCTCAAAAATTTTACTTCTTGTAACGCTCTCAGAAGTAAATTAAAAACTTCTACCCATGCGAACAAAAAGTAACACCTGGTCTCAAACTCTCCTGGGTGAAACTCTGGCCTCTCTAGAGACAGAAGAATTTTCTGTTAGAAGAGGCTTAAGAGAAGCTACCACATTCAGTAAAAGCAGGACCTTTAACTTCTACAAACTTCTAATAAAGAAAAAAGTTCAAAACACCGTATCCATTTATGAAAATTTGTATGCTAAGGACTTGATGAGAAGTTATTGTGGACATGTCATGTTGCGAGTAAAAAGCAATTCAAATATATATTACTTTAGTTTTGTCCCCTGTGGTTTACAGATTTGTCCTGGGACAATAGAAGTTTACAGAAAAGGGGGAGATGTCTGTGATTAAGGCGGCTTTCAAGCTCTTCTTCCTACAGATACCCTGTGGATATTGCTGTATTCTCCAGAATCCAAGCTTCCACTTAAAAAACAATGAAGTTTCTAGCCCATCTGGGTTTGCGGAAGCAGAATGTAAACAGATGTACTGTTGTCTTATTTTAGAAGCTATAGCAAGCCAGACTGAAACAATAGCACTAAGAAATGTCAACTGCTCCCATTCATCTCAGTGGGGTGGGGTGTTAACTTTGAAGCCTAATTGTGACCACTTTAAAGTCAGCCTTTTAACCATTTCACTGCTATTACTACACCAGAAACTCCAAAGTAATGAACTTACCCAGCCTCTGTATTTGTATGCATCGCTCCGAGACCTTCCATTCACTTGAAAAGAACACTGCATTACAATCGAGCTAGTTTGAATATTCTTTTACTTAAGGAGTTAGCTGAATTGTTTGCTACTGTCTTTCAAAATTAGGGTTAAAAGAAAGTCAAGGGTGAAAGGTTAGCTTCATTGTTGTTGCTCTCAAAAGTGCAACACGTGGGATTTCATGCTTTTGCTTTGATCAGGGTKCTCGGATGGCAGTTCATTTCAATAAACAGACAAACAGCTACATACAAAACTAAAAATAATGACTAAACAAATAACACTGCACCATCGATCAGGAGTAAAAGAACAAAAAAATCCATCCCAATGATGTGGTAACATATACTTGCAGGAATAAAAAAAAAAGGAAAGAGGAAAAGGATCTTCATTTTCAGGAAATTGTAGTTGTCATTACCTTAAATCCAAAGTGCATTAGGCYTGGTACTGAGTATACAGAGAAGCTGCCCCTCTAAAGACATTTTACATCCCATTTCCAAGAAGCTGTTGCCTTCTTCATCAGTGGTCATTCTGAAGCCTGCATGTGAATTTTCCTCTGGCACCAGCAGCTGAAGACTAGTAGCCCTAAACACACATTTTTGTAAACGTTATTTCAGATGCTCTGAGAATTCACACTGAAAATTATTTGGGTGAGCTACTGTACTGCAGCTTATGTTTCTGAGCATCCAGAATCGCGCTGGTGTGTGGCTGGAGTCACGGTGCTGCAGGGCATGATGGAGATGCCTGACTGGGTTTGGGGGGGCTGTTTGTCACACTCATGCTGTCTCTGCTCAACCAGCCTTCCTGCCTACCTCCACTGCAGGACATCTCTGCRTGCCTGTCACAGGTCATGGGTGACACAGGACGGCTACAGAGCAATATRTGTGCTGCATCAACACTTCTACGTTACATCTACACTGACAATCCTGTTCACCTGTCATTTTCTTCCTAATAGAAGAGATAYTAGGCTGAGAAGTCAACACTAACATCACCACTGCACTACTGKGGTCATCATTAGTACATCTATGTTAGGTACCCTAACTAGGTAGCCCTGACATGTCTCATTGCAGCTACAGCCACCAGCTCAGGAGAACTGAAACAGAAAGGGCAGTACCTCAGCTACAGGACAAAGCTATGGGAATAGTATCACCCAGCAAAAAACCTTGAAGAAGCAACTGGGACAGGAGTAACCTCTCTAGGTCATGGAGCAGCAACTGGAAGAAAGTAGAGTGGAAGGATCAGCATAAGCTATATTGTATTTATTGAAAGATAACTACCTGAGCACACATTCTCACTCCTGAATAAAACTGTCTTTACTTGGAAAGGTYTTGAATTGATATGAGTGCCTAAGTGTGGTAAAGGAATGAAGTTATTTTGGTAGAAGGGGGAAGATTTTCCTGCCTACACAATGCTTAGGTGTTTGTGCAAACAAAGGCCTAATTCATCCAGTGCAGGTTCTTTTGCCTGCTACAACAGACAATACCCTGACATTGTTATTAGTAAGTTATGAATGCACAATCCTTCTGTGTATAAATTCCACTGTTAGCTGGACGTTAGGGTGTTTGAAATTTGCCCTGACTGCTAAAAATCACCAGATACACACCCCTCTGTTGGCAAATATCAGTGTTTCCTATATCTTGATCTTTAAACTGCAGCATAGGATTTGTAAAATGCTCTTGACATAAAGCTGAAAATRAACCTCTGCTTTCACTTAAAGCCTGTGAGCACTGCCTTCACACACAAATGGCCTCCTRTAGAAAAGACAAACAGATACCTTCATTTTCTATTAACTTCAATCAGCTGCAGTGAGGTGATTGGCTCTGCAGAAGGTGCTGCATAAAATCATATATAAATTCACAGAAGTGTCTGAGTGCTGTTGAACATGTTTTCTGCAGATGCTTAAAGGTGCAGAACAAAGGCAGCTGAAAACAGACTTGGTAAGTTTACAATTTTACTTTATCACTGTATTAAATTCCCATTCAACATCCATGAGGCACCCCACACTTGTTATAGAAAAAATAAACAGCCTCATAAAAACTAGACTTGCCAGTCTTTGCTCTGCTATGCATCCCTCTTCTTTTCAACTGCGAGCAAGTAAAACAACCCCCTGACAGCTGGATGTGTAGAAGTCTGTGCCGGTAGTGTCCTGGTCCAGAGCAACACTGCAGGCTGGAATGCTGACGCTGGCAGGGCTGCCACTGYGTTTACTTAACACTCATTTCTCTCAGTCTGCTTCAGACCAGAAATGCAGGCAATGAAAACCTATTCAACCTTTGAGAACCTCGGCTGTAGCGGTTTAGCAGAGCAGGGTTTGTGCAGGTACATGAAAGAGGCATTCAGAAGACACTCCCATTCAAGGGAGGCAGAAAGAGAGTCCCCAGCTGTCTCTGGTTACCTTTTATTGACATGAAAAGAAGGAAGCAGGAGGGGCAAGGTTTCAGGACAAATGAAAAACAAGCTTTCTAAGATTCAGTGTCCAACCTCAAAACAAAAGCTCAGGGAATTTAAGCTRCAGGATCTTAGTTCCATTTCTTTCAGTTTAGTAATTTATTGCAAAGAAGAGAATGAAAAAACTTGCTTCAAATAGTGGATTAAACATTTTTCTGAAACAGAACTAGAGAGAAAAAATATATATTATGAATACAGCTAGTTTATTGGGCAAAAACTATATATTATGAATTCAGCTAGTTTCCTAGACAAATAAAAAGCAAATTGGCAAACACATGAGAAAGTGTACCATGTTAGTAGGTATCCAAGGCTCCTTGGTTAAAAACATTTACATCATGATGGAAGCTGGACAAAACAGCTGTCAGAGAAGCATTATGAAGTAGAGGGTATAATCTGTAAACACTCGCCACCCAAATTAAACCAAGATCTGTTGAGATGGWCAACAAATGCCTCATTCTAGAAGGCAGGCCCAATGGCTGCAGACAGCTCAGTGCTGCCTTCTGGAGGAAGCCAGCCCAGGGCAACATGAAGGTGTGGGGACACTGGCAGGAGTGTCATTCCCTCGAGCCACCTGCATCTGGGGTGGAGGAATGCTGGTGAGCAAACTCCCCACTGCCCAGCCAACAGGGGCAAACAGCCTGCAAAGCCCTGCACTGTCCCAGCCTTGCTGCAAGCCTGGACAAAGCCCACTTTTTTGTCTTGCATGACATGACATGGCATGGTGGATGCCAAGATTAGTTCTGGGTTTACTGTATTGAGCACCTTAGGAGAGGAKATGGATGGGCAAAAGCTTCCTCACAGAAGCTTCCCCTTAGAAAACCCAATGCCCCCCATGTGCCCATGTGCAGTTTGTACCAGGCAGCCACGCTACACAAGGGCACAGTATGGGGACCCTGGCACAGCTGCAGGAACCCCTCCTGCAGGCCATAACACGGCTCTGTACAGCAAAGGTCAGCACACCTCTCATGWGGGGTGAAGAGATAAGTCTTAGTGCAGCATCCAAGTCCTCCCCCTTACATGGGGACAGCACAGAGTTCCTCCACAGGATGTGTAAGGTCTGCAGGAGACAGAGGGGACTCTTCAGAAGTATAGATTTAGTGACCAATAAATACATTCAACAATTAAACAGATTATGTCAGTTGCAAAAAGACAAATAATACCCATAATACCTAATATTTACAYACTTCTGTATACAAACCTATTGTTTTTCTGTAGAGGTGTACAAATATTACCTAACCAGTCACCTGAGGACACATGGTCAAAGCCTTKGCTTCTTGATGAACTGCAGAAGTCTTTTAAAGTGTGACCACATGCTCCAAGATTTGTTGTATTGAATCTAGGCAACACAAGTTTAGGTACACTTGTATAAATACCTTGAGATAACTCAGAGCCCTTCATAAATTTACACGGCCTTCATGACATCTAAACATAGGTAGGCCTGTGAGACCTGAAAAARTGATACATACTAAGTTAAGGACAACTTTAATAATTTTTCAAAGGCCAGTAATTTACATCTAGGTTATAAGTTTTTGCTAATGTTTCAATTTCATGGCGTGTCTCTTAGGTGTAAGTTACCCAGAAAATAAACTATCTGGTTGAGCAATGATCTGGGGAGCATGCTAACGATCACCTTGATACACAATGAGACAGGAAAACAGGAAGGAATTATCTGGAATTCATTTGGCAGTACCATAGAATTTTCTGCAAGGGAAAATACTCAGGTGTTTATGTAATTCCTTAATTCTTTGAAGAGGCAAAATGTATAATTTAGAAAAAGTTCRTAGAAAACACTTAAGAAGAAAATAYTTTACTCATTACAGTAACTTMTTTTTTTCTAGATCATTCTTTTAGTCTCTTAGCATATCTTGAAACAAACACGGACTGCCAAATATTTTAATCAGAGTASTTCTGATCTGTAATATCTTTGATACAGATCCTGTCTAATAAATCATTTCACAGCCTTGAAGAACTATTAGAAGCAAACTACAGCATTTGCAGTTRTAGTATAAAGTTACTTGGCATTCCTGTAGGTGATATGAGAGACTAGAAACAATGGTTAAAATCCAGTAWTGATACCTGAATATTTAAAAATCGGCGMATAAGGACTTGATTACTGTCMTTTTTCAGGCCATGCTACTGAAGCYGATCTTAAAACCAGACATTAAGTGTTATGAGAGAATAWGATGCATTCCTAGAGAAACCTGACTGAAGGCAACAGAAATCATCCCACCAATATGAATAGGATTTGGCCAAAGCCTGGGGCTCAGTGTTGTTAAATGAACACTGAGGAGGAAGAAAAGGWCAGAAGCAACCGGATTTTAATCTCTTAGACTTAACAGCAGGATTTATTATTTTGTCTCTGATCTTTCACACAAATACACTTTGGACACTACATWAGCAATAAATCAGTATTAGTCTTATTTTGATGAAAAGAACATTTACTGGCAGCATATTTTTCAGATTTTATGCAGATTTTTCAGATTTTAYTTTCACCATCTTCTCAGATTTTATGTTGGTGGCAAATCTTGCAGGAGGGAGAGTAAATACTCCAGCTAACATCTGCTAAACATAACACAGTTGTATTCTGTTATTAAAATTGCACTCTTTCTAGTGTTTTTCATGGTATTAATTTTCTATGTAACATTCTGCTTTAGTAGTGTCCCAAAATGTCCCTAATCAGTTTTTCATCCTGGTCATCTTTGCCCACATGASTCCTCACTTGCAGAGTCCTTTTAGCTCTTAACTGGGCAAGTTACACTTCCCTTTCTGTTTTAACTATAATGGGCAATTGTATGTCAGTCCYTAGTAGAGAATGGACACTGCACCTGCACCTGAGCTCCCACCCAAAGAACCAACATTGGCACAGTGTTTAGGAGAGTCTTCTGGTTCACATTTCTGTTACTGTGCCAAGCTCAGTTCTGTCACATGCTATTCAGCTCCTCCTGTTTTATCCTTGATTGTGTGCTCTTCCCTTCTTCTCCTAAACAGCCCCACCTTCCAGAGCAARAGAAAGAGCTGCTCACATTGGATGTGGCCAGAGCCTGTCCAGGTCTGGTCCCCCACTACCACAATATCATTGGCCCTAACTTGGAAGTCCTACCCATTTCTGGGGAAAGCCTAATGCTTACATAACACAGTGGCTCAGCAGAGAAGTAGCAGTCTTTGAAGGGATTTAGCTGTGTTTCAAAATGAAATATCTTTTCCCATTTATACAAATGAACAGCTGCACCCCTGCTTTAACATCCCCAGTAGCCAAGGCAGGAGAACAAACAGAAAGCTGTCCAGGAGCAGCCTTCAACAAAAATAACAAAACTGACTTAAGATGTTCAAACCCGCATAAGAAGACCCATCCTTTCCAAAAACTGGAATATTGAAAAGGAACAATCCTGACAATGTTATTTGCTAGTGAACAGATCCAAGCTCTGTGTSACTTGCAACATATAGCAGTAAATGCAAGAAATTGCAGCATCTTACTTGCAGGACACACCAACCAAAAAATTTAGTACTTAATATGATTAGAAAGCACTCAAGAATTTAAAAGCTTTTTTTCAGATATTGCCATCATTGATTACTGATTGCACAGGAAATTCACATGACAAGCTTGTTAGAAAGGTTTTATAATCTGATTCCAAATGAACTGTAATAAAATGTTGAGAAAAAGTTTGAAATAATGAAATAAAGCAAGTCATCATAAGTCATACTGATTTACATCAGTATTTACCCACCATGAGATGGTTGGTATTTAGGGAAGTTTTGGTAGATATTTTACTGACTCACTCCTTCAGGTCATTTCTGTCAGAAAGAGCCCCTGAAAAGGAAGCAATAGACATATTTTAGAGGAGCATGCAAAGGTAGTTGAGCACAGAAATASAGATTAATGAGCAAGACTAATGAAAATCTGTTGTTTATCCAAAGTTTCCCTTGGTTTAGAAACTAGGCTTATGGGAACACGTACTATCAGTCAAATTAGGCATTACCAAACTCTCTCACTCCGTCTTGACTCCTGCTGTTTTCCTGTATTTCAACGTTAGGTTGTGCATGAATAAAAAGTTATTACTATGTTTTTACAATTCTTGGGAGTAAATATGTCCCAGTTTAGGGAAATCCTTCTATCTGAACACACTTACTCAGCATCACTACAACCCACTATAAGTATACTACTTACACTTTAAGCTGCTGCCACTGACTCAGAAAGCAAACTGAAATTTTGTACACAACTTTGATTCCTTCAATAGAAACATAAATTTCACCAAAAAAATCCCTTCCYACCACTAAGAGAGAATTGCCTATGAAATTCATACTGCACAAAATCAGAACAAAACACTTCAGAGGAAGAAGCCACAGTTACACAATAACTATTTCATGCTGCAGGGGGAAGAAGGCATAACTTGTTCAAAGCACTTGGACTGAGTACCTTTTTCTTATCAGTTATCCTATATAACAGTCTTCATCCAATTGATCTTTATTTGGATAAGTAACTTTGATGACCTCCGGTTCATTAAACTGTTTTTCCCTTCTATCTGTCATTATACAGACTGAGAATTACAAAGTTCTATAAAGTCCTTGGGAAGGGGTTTTCCTTACAAGCTTTAAAAAAAATTCAAAGTATTTAATCATTCAAAGAAGGTGCAAAGAACTTTCATGAATATCCTTTCTACTTTGCAGTGTTGTGGCTTTTTATTTTCTGCAAGGTAATACAAGCAAAATTAGTGTCTGGGAAAACACCTGAAAACACTGTGACTAGAATCACAGAATAATAGAATAACTGAGTTCAAAGGAACCCATCAGGATCATCTAATCCAATTCCTGGTCCTGCACAGGACACCCCAAGAATCACACCATGTGTCTGAGATCATTGTCCAAACACCTCTTGAGCTCTGTCAGGCTTGGTGCTGTGACCAGTTCCCTGGGGAGCCTGTTCCAGTGCCCAGCCACCTCTGKGTGAAAATTTTTTTCCTGATATCCAACCTAAACTTCTCCTGACACAACTTTGTGCTGTTTCCTTGAGTCCTGTCACTGGTCACCACAGAGCACAGATCACAGATCAGTGTCTGCCTCTCCTCCTCTTCTCACAAGGAAATTGTAACTGCAATGAGCTCTGTCCTCAGTCTTCTCCAGGCTGAATAGACCAAATGCCCTCAGCCACTCCTCGCATGGCTCCCCCTCAAGGACTCTCACCATTGTCTTGTTCTGCCATTGGACACCCCCTAATAGTTTAATGTCTTTTTTATACTGCAGTGACCAGAACTGCCCCCAGCACTGGAGGTGAGGCCACCCCAGAGCAGAGCAGAGCAGAGCAGAGCAGAGCAGAGCAGAGCAGAGCAGGACAATCCCTTCCATTGCCTGGCTGGCCGTACTGTGCCTGGTGCCCCACAGGACACCCACAGGGTGGCCCTCCTGGCTGCCAGGGCACTGCTGACTCAGATTCAGTACAAAACATAAGGAAGTTAACATGGAGGAAGTCAGGAAATTGAGCTGCACTCAGGATTCTGTATCACTTTACAGACATTGCTGTGTTACAGCAAGCAACCAGAGATGGAGGTCTGTATGGTTTCTATTATATTGTTGTCCAAAACAACACTAGSAGATAAAAAGACACAGCTGTGAAGTACACTGGGATGGGGTTTCAGAAAAATAACTYCAGTTTCATATCTCAGTTGGGTCATGCTCACACAACAGGAATGAACATTTTGTAATTGAATCAACTGAACTGGACTTGTACAAACAAGACCTGATAAAGTTTAAGTTTTGGCTGACAGTTTCCAGTGTTCAACTGCAGCTTTTTCTAAGAATTTCCTATTCCTGGAAATTATGAATTTTTCATGAGTCCTCTGATGAACTGTGAACACATCATGGGAGATTAGGTGATTGAAATTAATTCTTGTGTCCAGTTTGGAACTTAATTAGCTTGGTTTCAAACACTGAATTGTAAATGTACTGAGAGTATGCTACTCCAAACAGTAATTAYACTATTTCTAAATTGTTCTAGGACATTTCAATGTGTTCATATACCTTGTTTACTAATGTTTCCAGGGTTTTAAGCAGTTTAACTTAACCCAGTAAAGACTAAGCCTAAAGGTCACACAAGTCAGTGTGATCAAAGTCTCTGTGTTCCTAAATGAATATACAATGTAGCTAACACAATGAAATCAGTGCTGTCAATTGATGTAGATAAACAGATCACWGTCTGGGAGAAGGTTTATAGGCAGAAGACCCAAACATTCCTCTCAGTATCATTCCACACTTCTGACTTGAATTTCCCCCCAAAAAAATCTCCAATCCACCTTTTACCCAAAACAAGAAAAATTGGTCAAAATCAGTACAGGAGGATGATATGCAGTAATCCTTCTCTCATTAGAACACCTACAGACTKTCTAAGCAGAACCTCACTTTTTTCTTGTCCAGAGTGGCATTTTTAATGTAAAGATTTGGGATGGATTTTCTAGGGGGAAAAACCTCCACAAACTAGAAAGCAAATGTAAAAAAACCTATTTCAACATTTAAAGTCAGCCATCTTGTTGCCTTTATTAATAAAATATAATAAAATATCAATTATAATCTCTTTGGTTTCCCTAGGAAAAAACATGCATATTTAAATTTCTTGGGACAAGGAAGGACTTAGGGGTGAACAACTGCTGGAAAAAGATACAGTGACCTAAAGGTAAGAAGAGAAAAAGTAAGGATGTATCCCAAAGGCTCTTCCATTTCCTGTTGCCACTATAGGAAAGGACAAGAACTGAGAAGATTCCTGCCTGCTGGCTTTGTATGGTGCTTCACTGTTTCAGACTTGGACTCAACAAGAGCTTTCTCATGCAGGTATCTGTATCAGTTATTAGCAGTAAGACCAGAAAGAGATAACTCAGCAGCAGCAAGGTAACTCTCTTCTCTCTACAGGAAAGAAGATGAGGAATAAAATCAGATTTAAAAAAAAAAAAACAAAAAAACAAAAAACAAAAAACAGAAAACACACACATACAGACAAAAAAAAAATCCCTTAAGCCACCTGTCCATCCACCAGAGAAAAGTCTGTGCAAGAGGGAAGCCTAAGAGAATAAGCAGACTTTCTAAATTTAAACACTTCTGACAACATCATAGTTCATCATAGCTGTGTTGAAAGAATGAGACTATGAAATCTGCCTGTGGCCATATCTGAGAACTCTCCTGCAAATGGCCCATGCCTGTGTTAGCTGCCTCCCTCAGCAGGTGGAAGTGGGTGGCTGTGTGCAGCCTGCCTGTTAGAGTGGCCTCTACAATGACCAAAATTTCTAAAATGACCAGAATGCTCTAAAGGGTTGGGGCAGAGAAGACCACGGCCCAAATGGGAACATTCCCAGGCACAGCTTAACTTATTGCTGGTRTTCACACAACAGTAATGTCTTTTTAAAATAGCATTCTATCCCTTTGTTTCTCAGGAGGCAGTCACAAGTGACCAGCAATCTTGTTACTAACAAAAGGTGCGCTTGCAAGGAAAACTAGAGGTGTTCACTCTGTTGAGCTCAGGGATGAACTGCAAGTTTTTGGAGGGGTAGCTAAGAAGCAGGTACACCTCAATAGCATCACAAAAACAGACACCTTAACATGGAAACCCTGTATCATCTTATAATTTTACTTTATGGAACTTTGTGTAACAACCCTTAAAAATTCTCAAGATCTAACATACAAGCACGTGCRCAGCAAGCAGCCTCTCACCAGCTATATTTGCATTCATTGTTACTCCTTAACCTGAAACCTCAGGTTTAAATAACTGTCAGTTGATATTATCAATGTTTGGTTTATGAGTAATTCAGCCAGCACAATGGGCCAAAGAAGAAAACAGCACCTTTACACAYATGCCGTAATTTTTCTGCTGCCATGGGAAGCTGGAGAAGCAGAGAGAGGKTGCAGGAAGGATTTGTAGCCTGAACAAAAATATATGTCCCAGATCAGAGTTCTACCTGTTGGGCACACATAAACTCAAATCAAGTCATGAACAGAACAGCAGGAAAACAGCCCTGGGACATTAAACCAAATGTTTTGGTATAGTTTCAAGTTGCAGCAAGAAACTTTCTGCTCAATTCCTTCCTATTTAAATTTACTCCTTTGCACAAACCACAGATTTCTGTAAGTCTTTTTTTTTCTTTTTTTTTTTTATTTTTTGGTTTTTTGTTGGTTTGTGTTTTTTGCGGGGGGGCAGGGGTGAGGCGGGGGCGGTTCTTTTTCACATCAGTGAGTCTCCAAAAATTTGAAAATAGGAGGGGGAGACAAAAATCACTACTCTGGATTTGGTTTTATACAAAGGTCATGTAAAGAAGGAAATGTCTGCCCTCCCACACACACATGCTAAGGACAGTTTTGCTAAAATTAGCCACTGGTGGAAAAAGCACAGAATCGAGCTGTTCTCATGAGTCTTTCTCTTTTCAKCAGAATTCTGCACCATCTGAGCCCAGCAGACTCAGCCTTGCCTGGTGCTGAGCACCTCATCTGGTCACTGGCTCCAACAAAAGCAGCAGAGAGCAAGGCAGAGTTGCCAGTCTCAGATTGCACAGATATGCCCAGACTGGAATCATCTGGGATGCATTAGACTGGGAAATCTCTCGTCTGTGCAAGTATACCTGCTTTTTATTCAGGGCAAGTGTCGTTGGAACAAGATTTATATGTTAGACTGCACTGATAAAGTTGTGTCAGAATCTGGGTTGGTCACTCTTATCTTGGTAATAAAATTAAATATTCTTATGAAAACTAGCCTTGACTGTTATTACACAAAGTAAATAAAAAACTCTTTGTTTTGTTTAAAGTGGTGAATTACAGATATCAGAATAAAACATAAAGACCAGAGTGGAAAATTTTGCATTATGGCACTAGGTGATTCATTAGGTTTTATCTGTGCTACAAARTAATTTTCATATTCTCTGCAAATTTTTATAGCTTCTAAACCTGATCACAATTTCAACAGTAACAGACCAAAACCAGTATGCAAATACTGATTTCCTATCTTATGTTCAGGTCCTGTTAGCAATTGTTCAGTTACAATTATATTAGATTTATGAGTGTTTACTTATCTGCATCCTTTATTCAGAGGYRTGGACCCTTACCCTCACCTTTGTGRTGCCTGGGTAATGTTCAGGGTTTCAACCTCTTTCTTGTATTTTCCAGCACTTCCTTGCTTCAGCYAAATCAAAATAGCAATACTCAATGCAATATACTCAAAATACCACTGCAATACTCAAATTTTTGCCAGACAAAAACAASCCTAGAAAGTTCCCTGGCCTCCCTYTGTGGTCAGCTGGAGCAGGCAGACCCTCCCCAGGGGCACTTATTTTCACMGTCACCACCCCCACCTCTCCAAAGTAACTCACATGGGATGAATTGTCCTCTAGACATTCCCATTTAGCCTCATCGACTATAGACAGGGCTTAGGTGACTAAATGCATTTCTCAAAATAGGCAAGATGAATCTGTTACTGGAATCTAAGCCTCGGGGGGAAAAAAATATCCTTCAATAAGATCATGGGTGCCTTTTCCTTTAAAAGCCCTACCCTGTGGATCCCATGGGATCATTCACCCACTGGGCATTCTGCAACTGCCCTGGCTTCCAGTTATTTTTGGTACATGTCTTCGCATTGATTTTTGACCTCTTCGTGTTAGCTAACACAGCTCACTTGCTTTCCCCAAAATGCAAGGGAGAGTTAAGCAGGAAACTGAAAGCAATAGCAACATTCCGTCAGGCAGGGAAAGAGTTAAAGTTACAAAGAGCAGGAAAGTCGTCTTTCTTTAGAAATTCCTACAGTTTCAGTCACTTATTAAAAAAGGATTTATATTTCTGAAGTAAGGATCTGTACTTCCTCCCTGTGCTGAAGCCGTGTGTTTCTCTGCCAGACTGTGATGAAAAGGGCCCTCCCTTGCCCATCGCCAGCCAGCACTGACGTCATCCTGATATTCCTTTTCACCTTGCACACATGTTGAGGCTTCTCTGTGGAAGTCTTGCTGAGACACATATCTCTTTGTCTCTTGTTCCTCTCTGCTCGGGAGGCCTTTTTTTTTTAATCTCAGATTTCTTTTGCACTTAGCTCAAGCAGGAACATTTCTGGGATTTCTGGGAAGGAGGATCCATACACGTAAATAATGTTGTTCACTAATGGCATCCACCCACCCACTAAAGCCAGAAGTCATTTCTTTGAAGAGGGTGTTGTACAGAGCTCTAACTAGGAGGTCTTGCTCATCTCTTGTTTGAAAACTCASACATTGTACCTAACTACAACTGACCCAAGGAGGAAGGTCAGGAGGATGGGCCCCTTTTGTACCACAGCAGGATTTGGTAGGTGGATGTGGAACCAGCCACAGGGTGATTTAGCTGCAAGAGACTCCTCTCCTTCCTGCATTTCTAGAAAAATGCTGCAAAGGGTCAGTGTCTCACAGCACTTCTTCCTAGTGGAGAGAAGCAGAGGCCATCCTTGAAGCTGCATTTAAAGACATGGCTAGGGATTGTCTGGAATTTTTTTACCTGCTGGTGTGCATTCTTGGCTGATCTGTGCCTGCCAAGCACACATGGCTGCAAAGGAACTCCTGCAGCCACTTCCCTTTGCCTGGCCAGGTCACTTCCATGCATCCCACTCTGTTCTCCCAGTAAAGAACCAGTCTTTCACGAATGGACATAACCATCATTTGCCAGAGGAGGCTGAGCTTATAGGCAACAAGAACCTTGCACAGCGAAGGCACAGTGAGCACTGCAGAYTGCTCCCAAGTTCACTTCAGATATAACACAGGTGTAGCCACAGGCTTTCCTTGTGGGAAGGAGAGAAAATTGGATAGCTGTATGTTATCTACCTCTGGGGTTTTAAGAATGAAGAGAATAAAGTGAAACAAGATTAAGAGGCACATTAGGCTGTTTCTGACACATCTTTTCCACTTACTGGGAAGATTCTCCCACTGAGCTCCTGGGAGGTTCTGAGACCCTRAGGACTCCATGAAGAGGCTAAAATTTGCAGCCACAAATGGCACTGTTTTTCYGTGCAAGGCTGAGCTATCAGGGAAGGTTATCAGTGCAGCCTGTTGCTACTGATACTGTAAGCAGAAGACAGAAACAGTGGATCTTTTGTTTATCAGCCCTCTACRGTGTACAGCCCCTTTGTGAATAATAAACCACCTTTCTGCAACTCTCATATGGTGCAATGCAACATTTTCAAGTCAGCTCAGCTAAACTGAACCTGYAATCAATTGCTATCAGTGAGGTAAAATAATCCTGATAAGAAAAATGTCTTACAAGGAAATTCTGAGAAGCATGGTGCAAGAATAAGTTACACCAGGGAGGACATGTTTTTTCTAATAAATGCAAGTTACTTTTGGCTGGTCTTCACAGCTCAGATTTACTGCTGGTACTATGGGAATCATTGTATTGCCTTATCACGGGCTCATATGAAGCTGTGCTTACTCATGCTTGCAAAGCATATAAAGATTAGAGAGAGCAGGGTCTCTAAAACCATAAAGAATACTTTGTTATCATTATTATTTGACTAGAGCAATAGGGAAATATGCTTTAAAAATGCTTCAGTTCATTAGTTCATAACTATCTTTTAGTTGGTAACAGCAAAAACCAGCAAGCTGCAAGGTAGCAGGTTCAGACTTCATTTGTCTCAATATAAGCCTATTTGTTTGCCTCTACCACTGGTGGTGATTACTTTTAACACCGTTTTTAATAAAAAGGTAAGAAGTGGATGTAGAGGTGAAGGTAAGAAATAGATGTAAAGTAAAMGCAAATGAATCTGGGACTCATCCTGGAACATCTGTGTCCCAAAATGTTACCCTCTAGCCCACATCCCAAGTTGTTATCCTTCTCCCTGCATAAGCTTTTGGGGTCTCATTAGTGCACCAGGCAAGTCTACACAGAGAAGGGATGTTAGAGATCCTGAGGTAGCTTTGAGGAAACTGGCTTGTCTACATGGTACATTGCAATGCCATGCACGGATGCTAGCTTAGATCCCAGAGGCAATATAGCCGTGCCKGTATAGCAAAGCACCCACGCTAATTAGCCCTGCCCCTGAGGATGCTGCAGGAACGGAGCTAATTAGGTATGCTGAGAGGCACCTCTGTTAATTAGCCCAGGGAGAACAGAACAACACTAACAGAGCTTCCAATCATGGCAGTAGCTCAGGGATCTCTATAGTGTACTTGGCTGTGTAGCATAGCTGAGCCCACATCTCTCTTGAGCACCATCCGAAGAATCTAAATACCTTCTTTCAATCCAGCCTCACTATCTGACCCTGCTTTTGCAAGCATCCATAGCTGTGTTTTTCTCTTCATGGTAGGAAAATTAAGTAAATAGATTCAAAAGAATGAAGGAAAAAAGCCAGTAAAAACCACACTACAATAATCTAGTGTTATTAAACTCAGCWACAGGTAGTAACATGCCTGTAGGGAAGCACTGGATATTCCTAACCCATCTTGATAAAAGGCATGCTTTGGCTAGTGGTGCATGTTTTGCAAGCACTCTATCTCTAAAAGTACTGTTAACTCAAGCCAACTCAGTCACAAACACAGACTATGATATACTGAGTTTTAGCCATGCAAGATTTTCCATTACTAGTTCAGGGCTGAATGAAATAATTTAGGCACAGGTACACACCTAGGAAAGATGGGCAGGAGTTCTGTCCCCTTCCTTCTGCCCTGGCTGCACCATGCATTAGGACAGGTCTGTTCTGGCTGGTTCTCTTGCCTCCTGCCTGCAGCAGACCCTGGCTCACCCAGGATCACTCTCCATACTGTGCATGGCACATATCAGGCTCACACCAGCGCCAAGCACCACACACAGCTACGCCTCAAACTCCCMGGGTTGCTATCCAACAGCACAGGGGTAAACAATGCTCTGTCTCCACTACAGCCAGCACAGATAGGAGGATGGTAATGTGACTATTGTTAAGGGAACACTTCCAAATGCCTTTCCAACCACCATATYGTAGGTATGCACAGAAACCCTGAGTTTATGCCTTTCAAGAAGAAAATGTGCATGCTTTGTGCCATGCYAGGAGGGAGTTTATGATTCTTATTTTTGAAAAATGGAGCATAGTGATTTCCAATTACCTTCCAGGCATGGATGTAAAGGCACCCATTTCTTCCCCATATGTTTGAGAAGAATGYTTTTGCACATGGGAAACTTCTGACTAGGACATAAGCTCTTAATGCTCAGTTTAAGTTTTTGATCAAAATGCAAAAATTGCATGTTGAAATTTTAAATCAGTGTCAAAATCTTATAATGTGAAGCTGCTGGAACCATTGAAAAAGCCAAAACTTTTAAGAAGTGGATATTAGGAAAACATAAACACCAGAGAAGGCAGAGGTTTCTTCTGGAATTAATGTGGTTGCAGTAGAGATAATACTTAGGTTTCTTCTAAAGATTGCTACGTTTTAGGTATATAAAGGAAAAAAAAAATCTAGCTCTTATCTTTCAGGTTCCCAATAATTTGCTATTATGATATGAAGGTGGGGGGGTGTATGTAATATATCTGAAAATYAGAGTTCAGTATTTAATCTTCTTATCCTTTAGAAAAAATATCTTAAAAGTATGGTTTATGCAGCTTTATGATAATTGTTAAAATAATGCAGTGTTCTGTAGCATTTACTAATTCAAACTGGGTTATCTCACACAACTTTGACTTTACAACAGGGGTTCTGGATGTATACCAGACACACAAAATGGTCATTAACTTGATATGATATGAGAAAGGTGTTGAAGTGAATAACTTATATAGTAGTAATAGTGGTTCTGTCTATGGACATTTTATCTTGCTTTTGAATGGCAAAAAAGATACTTTAACTTGCCTTGTCTCTGGGCAACTTTAGAGTGACCCAGAGACTTCTCAGTTTCAGAGTTCAAAATTGGCCCCTCCTTTTATACTTGGCCGGTGCTTAGACCAAAGCTGTAACACATCACAGTGTCTCACAGAGACCTAAAAAAAAGAAGAAACTGAAATCCTAGGCAGGAGCATCTCGTAACTCTATAAAAGTCAATGCTGTGTCTCAAAATAATGAAAATACCCCAACTCAAATACAGTTTCCAGCTGTAYAAATAACTCAAATTTTCAGCTTTACTGCCAGAACTTAGCTAATACCCTTCAGTTTGTTTGTCCAGTTTTACATCTAACAATAACCATTTTCTCCACTTCGATCTATTCAAAACAAAAGCTGAAGCACAAAGGTTATCAACTCCCAAAACCTCTTGTGCACAGACAGACCCACAAGGTCTCTGTCAATGAACAACAGCTAATCATTCATTCTCATTATACTGGCACATAAATCTTCTGAGTGACCAGGGAAACGAGAAGCCTGCTACCCTCATAACATTCCTTGCGTGCCTGCTGAAGGCGTTGTGTCCATACATTGCCCATGATTCCCAGACACACAGAGTTAAGAATAATTCAAGAGATGTAAGAAGGGCTGAGAGGGAAGGATAACGTGCACATAAACTTTGCCAAGAAGTCCTCAAAACTAATTGCTTGAAAATAAAGAAAAAAAACCCATGATGCTTATCAGCCTTATTTCTCAATGGCTGACTGGCCTTAGTATAGCTTTACATGTCATTTGAAAAAAAAAAAAGAAAAAAAAAACTGATTAATACTAGAACTCAAAATTTTATTCAGCTTGAGAGCCCTTAATGATTTTCTAATGGAGGTGCTACGTGGACAACAGTTTCACAGTTTTTGAGGTACCCTGCACTGACCTCTTCCAATCATCTGCAGAAACTAGAGGTCCAGCTGACAACAAGCTGACATTCACAGAGCTACAAAGTAATCTGTGAGACAGAAAGGTGAAGTAGCCAGAATGTGTCCGGGGTGTAAACATGGCATTTTGCAAAAACAGCATGGTCCAGATCTGCCTGACGTGTCCATACAGGCATGGCCAATGTCTTTTTGTGCAAAAGGCATATGTGCCATTTCATATGAAAAAGCATAAACATCTGCCCTCCAAACTCCTAGAATTATAAATAGTTTGAGTGACAAATACTTCTGTCATAGTGTTCGGGATACCTTCAAAAGATATTCCCAGCACTGTATATGATTAACCAAAGCCTGGCAGAGTTCACCCTTATAAATATATCCTGGATAAGCCTGTCGGTTTGAACAAGAATTTGTGTGTCTGTGTCTAAAGGAAGAAGAGAAGAAACAGGAAGGCTGGTCATGTCAGTCACTTGTATAAATTTTTCAAGCTGACTGGTAGAGTTTAATGTCTGTGCTTTGACAGTAATAGGAGCATTGAATTCCTAAATGTTGTGTATTATGTTGCACAACAGGTTTTATCATAGAAAAACTGAGTAGTCTTGATGAATGAAGTTTCACATAGGTTACTGTTGAAAAAAAAATTAGACATTATTTGCATAGATTGCATGAAGTTGGTTGTTTCCCACCCCTCCCAAGTATCTCAGTACCTTAGAAATAAATTATAGTCAGAGGGTTATTAAAATAAAATTTTTAGAAAGTCCTAAAGTAAATTTCAAACCACAAGGCAAAGCAAACAGTACTGTAGTCTATTTTCAGACCTCCTCAAAGTTATTCATATTCTAGTTGTCAAACAATCATACAWCTCCCAGACATCTTTTTCTTTCCCTGAAATCCTGCTATGGAGTCTTCCACAGACACATTAAATTATTTCCTCTTCAATATGTTAAGAAAGAAGAAAGAAGCAACCATCCTTAACCCACATGTGTTTCTCTTTAAGAAAAAGGGTCTCCACAGTTCAACAAGGCAAATAGTTCTCTGTAAATGAAATCATGCTGAGATTTTTAAAGCACCTAGGATTAGGAAAGCAGTATTGGTAGCACTGTCATTGTCACACAAGCTAGAAATACTCTTTCTCACCCTGTTTTTTAATTCCAGCCTTCCTGGGACAGTGTTTCAACCTGTACAAACCAGATTCTTTGCTAAATTTACAACTGTGTTGAGAAATACATCACTACAGAGAAGCACAAGGAAAGCTGTGTGAAATGCTAAGGTTTTAAATGCCCTTTCAAAAATATTTGTTGTCATTCTGACCCAACAGGAAKAAAAAGGGAGATGAAACATTTGCAATAGCAGCTTGCCTCAGTTGGAAGAGTCTGAATATGGGATTTTGCCTGGTTTATTTTCAGTCTGAGCAGCTAGCAGCTGGAGTATGTCCCACATACTAACACTTGGAATTCTCCAGGGAGAAGGGAGAAGGTTTGTTTCAAATGTGCAGGCAAGCCCTCCAAAGCTGGTTGTCTTTGTGCTTTATTAAGTTTACGTACTCCATCCTTGCCTCAAGTCTCAATGGTAATGCACATATTCTGAGCAAGTGAACGTTCTTGCCAGCTTCATATGGACTGGTTTTGATTTAAATGCAATCTATGAACAATATCTACTTGCACACACATACACACCCCAGGCAGATACTGAACAGACACAGCCTTGCAGACTTACACAGCAGCTGTGACAACAACTGATGTCACCTCCTTTGCAGAAATTTCCACAAGCGTCTTCCAAAGGCCAAGTTAAATGAGATAGAGCTTATCAGTTTCTTTAAAGTGCTCTGGATGAGACCAGTCCATGTGACCCCCTTCCTGGCTGCGGGGGTGTGGTATGTCACAGTTCCCCTATCAGCTGGCACATGGTGGTGGAAGATATGAGACAGCAGAAAAGTCGTAGTAACAACATCACCCAGACTGCCGAAGACAGAGAGAATACGCTGAGTAACTTCAGTGTGTGCTCTCTTACTTTCTGAAAACAGGTGGAGGTTTTTCAGCCCTGACTTCTGCTTGCACATCCCACTCGGCACAGATGGGTGGTAATGTTGCCAGCTCTGCTTTGGAAAGGCTATGCTTCGTTAGCGTCATATTAACGCCTTTAGCAGTGAGTTGCAATTTTCTTTTTTTTCCTCACAAACTTTTCCCTTCTTTTGGATATTCTGTGAATAAAAAAGAAACTACTAGCGAGAATGCTTTTTTTCAAAAGCAATTGCTTAAGATAAATTCCTGACCTCGGTTTTTGCAACAGAAAGATAAGAGAATTTCGGAAGATACCCTCCTCAGTTTTACTGCTAAAACACTGAATCTTTCAGGTTTCCTTCACTGCCTTTAATTATTATTAAATGATCAGTTGTAAAGAGTTCATTTCTAAATCTTCTYACAATTATTACTTTTATTCAAAATACCAACTAGCCAATAACATATTAACAAAAACAAATATGTAATATTTGCAAAACATCTCAATACCTCATACTTGGTAGGACAAAAGACTCCTTACTTGAAGTAATTTAAAAACATATCCATAGTTCTGAACATTGCTTTTAGCAGCTTGCAGTTTTCACCCCAGGGCTCACACAGTTTCTCTATGTGGGCCTGTTAGCACAGAGGACAGCCTTAAGCTCTTACCCCAAGCTAGTTACCATATTTTGGTTAACAAATGTTGGTAATGTAATTTTTTTCTTTGTGAATCTGCCCTTTCAATTTCTGAATTAAAATTCTTGCACCAGCATAATTACAGTCACTCTAGATCACTTGGGCCTGTCCCTTGTAAATTTTTCTTTGGTGCAAGATCAACAGCTTCCAGAATACAGCAGCACAACATCTAAATTTTGGGTCTAGCACAGCAGTGAAAATATAGGCTTAGTGTATATATAAGTACTCAAGAATCTGTGGCAATAGCATCAATAGAAGCTGAAATTCAGTCTTTATGCTCCATTCCAGGGTTCCTTCTCCTAGCCCTGCTAACAAGTGTGGAATGACATAAGTTTGGGAATTCTAAATCAGATTTTTTTTTTGCAGCCCTGCCAGATTGCTCCAATCTTACTGCAATCTCACACCTGTTAAGAATCTCCCTGACTCATCTAGCCAGCTCACATTGRATTAAAAAAGCTAGCTTGCCTTCACCCATTTCCTCTTTCAAAGTTAAGTGTCTGCAGACACTGCTTTGTAGGGCACAGACAGCCTCTCCTATTTCAACTGTGGTGTACCCAGCTCAAAACCGTGGCTCAAACCTGGATGTCACCTTAAATAATAACATTTTTTCAGGTGCTGCCCAGAGTTTTAGGAGACAGTTCCAGCAATGAGCGCATCAGAGCAGCCAAGACACAGCTGCTCGAAACAGCAACGTGCAGTGGTTCTATATGCAATGAAAAAAGACCTCCTTCAAGGAAGCTATTGAAGACAGCTGCAGATCAGTCCTCCTTCAGCTTCATTAGCTTTTTTCATCTTTTGTAAGCCAGCCCTGGGCATGACTTTAGAAGATGATTAAACAAAAAAWTTGTGTGTCATTACACCCTCTCCAACTCCAGCTGCAATATTTTATCCATGAAAGCCCCAGGATCCAAGATCCAGGATAGAAGCCTTCCTATCYCTGTATTTCCTTGGCATGCTGGTTACAATCACCACTCCCACCACCACCTATGTCTGAACTGTAATTGGTTAAAGACCCTTAATCCTTGCTGGAATTGTAGAAGCAGACACACGGATTGCCAGCCACCTAAAATCTCCAGTGAGCCCTGGACTGGGACAGCCAAAAGGCCTTTCAGTATCTCTCCCCAACAAGTATCTCACAAAGGTAGAGTGAATTTTGTGCCCAAGTTCACTTCCTCTTTATTCTGTAGGRATTCTCTAAATGGTTCTGTTATGTGTAGGACAGATACATATTTATATGTTATCCTGACCATACGCATGGTGAGATGCCAGCTATGAATCAATGGAATTTACAAAGTTTTGCCAAAGGCAGTCATAATTCTGAGCTGCACACACAGGTGCTTTAAGTGCTACTTTCTTCACACCTGAAATATGGGTTCATAGTCCTTACACCTATGGCATTCACAAGTCAGTGCATGGTAGCCCATGCAGAGTGATTTTAAATTTGAAATGCAGACACATGATCTCAGATTCCACTCATAAAGGGCTATCTGTATTGCAATGTTTGAAACTTACAAGTGCAAACATAGCAGAGGCACTACGGGCTTATGTGAAAAAATAATTATTCCATGTAGAAAGGAAGTTGGCTTGCTTTGAGCAGAGGTGTTAATAGACTAACCTTTTTCCCCAACACCAGCCTGCTTACCTGAAAATATGAAAACATCTACTGATRCAGCACTGTATTTATTTGAGGTGGGTATCATTTCCCACTCATGCTAAATGTCTTGCTGCATTTCAGACTAAGTCATTAATGGGAATACCAGTTATAAGAGTCATTTAATGAAAAATAAGCCCTCGACAACTGTGCTGCAATTTTAGTAATTTGGGGGCAGAGGCGTGCAG
The DNA here is from genome assembly GCA_902810485.1 of Alauda arvensis. Classification (NCBI taxonomy): domain Eukaryota; kingdom Metazoa; phylum Chordata; class Aves; order Passeriformes; family Alaudidae; genus Alauda; species Alauda arvensis. The sequence goes on along the minus strand of CADDXX010000201.1, from coordinate 1,387,796 downwards.
ATCATAGCACACAAATACAGCTAAATTTAAAAGAGTAACTTCAGAATAGACACCTTCCCCCCCCTTCCACTGGGTTCAGGATAGTTAAAAAGAGCTAGATCTTGAATGACAGTACCAAAACAGGGACTTGGCACAGAGAGGACTTGCTTCAGCTGAGAGATATGCCAGAGTACAGATAAAACCATTAGCAACTGGAACAGTGGAAAGGGTGGAAAGACTACAAAGCTATCGTAAAAAAACGGTATTTAGGTCCCTCTCAAAGGCAGCATTACTTTGTTACCTAAACAAGGTTTCTTCTCCCAGTCTCCAACATATTTCAATTGCAGTCAATGGTACCTCCCAAGCAGTGGTAAAAGCAAATGGCATTAGTAAATTAAGTACAGGACCACTGGTTGCTCTAGCTGTGCCAGAGTAATGTTTCCCCAGCCACTCTYCTCCTTCCATTAGCAGAAAATTAGTTTCCTCTGCCAGCATAAGCATGCACATAAGTAGACTCCTAACCCTATCAAAATGAGTCAGGCCTGAAAACAGGGAAGACAAAAACCTACAGGAAGTGTTTAAACCAAGCAAGACCTTACTGGGAGAACCAAGCATTATGCAGCTATACCTATTGGCTGGGTGGGATCTCAGGAACACTGAGGGTGTGGAGCAATCTCCTCACCTGCTTTACTTCCAGCTGGAACTGAAATAGGCACGACCTAGAAATCACTTCATCAACAGCAATACAAACGTGTCTAGGAGACAGAGAAGTGCTGCTGATGGCAAGTAGGCAGCAGTGACCAAGGGCTCTTGTTCTCCCAGCAAATCCCTTGTACCCAAAGGGGATGCAGGACTAGCRTGGATGGGCAAGACCTAAAATTCTGCATCTCCTTCCTTGCAGTTTAAATATGTAGATACTTCCTCTTTGTTCTGAAGTTCTTTTGGATATGCTTTGAGTAGGGCTAGGAAAGAATAAGCTTTGTTGTCTCAGATTGGATACATCCTTCCTTTTTTTTTTTTCCAGCCTAAAGGAGTTTAGACAAGGGGTAGTTTCTAAGGTCATTGGAAAGAAGACATAAAGCTGCTAGGAGACTAAAGGGAAGATGTGGCTTGCCAGCTGCTAATCTGTGTGGCAGGAGCTCCCTGGATATCCACGCCTCAGTGGAAGCCCTCCCATAACTCTTTCTCTCAGGACTCCATTATTCCTAGTGTTAGCATCTCTGCAATAAAATAAAGATCTGATACAAGATCSAAATTAGAAAAGGAAAATAATGGGGCTTACAGCATCTACCCCTATCTATGCAACTCTTACCTCTGCTTCTATTAGTTGATCCATCTGCTTTCCAGAACTGGAACTGTCTGCACTAGAGGGAGGACCTTGCTTTTGCTCCAGTAGTGGAAACAGGTGTGTGTGTGTGTGTGTGTGTATTTGAGGGTGTTTGCACTCTCTTGGGGGGGCTTTATATCCTCTAAAATAAGTAGATTCCAAGGCTTCTTTATGGAGATGCACAACACAAYTTCTCACCAAGAGCCCAAGGCAGATTATGCCAGGCCATTTCATAAGATGTTGGAGTGCTAGCACATGGTATGCATGGGCACCTTTTATATATATCACACACACCTACTTGCCTGGAAGCAAGTCAATAACTCTCTACACCAAAGCTTGCATTTGTTTGCTCTTATTAGAGGTGGAATGGTGCCTGAGGGAGGGCCATAGGCATTCCATTACTTAGGATCAGTGCCTGAGCAAAATGGAAAGGCTGCTAAAAATAAGCAACATTTGCTCATTGGTATAAATATCAAAAGCGAGAGAGAAAGAAAAACAGAAAGGGAAYGAGACGAAAATGAAAACTGGCCCCAGACCAGGCCTTGCAGAATGACCACTCACCTCCTCRTTGCCAATTCTCTCACCATCTCCACTATGGGCAAGATACTTTCCACTGCCAAGTGTTCTCAGCTTCTTTCCTGAGAGGACCATCACTTCCAGATTCACAGTGGGCCTGAGCATAGGAGATAGCTCCCACAGCACCTCACAAAATACCACTGTGATCCCTGCGGTAGCTTGTGAAGTATTTGTTTTATCTCTATAGTTTTTATTAAGGGTATTACAGAGGGGGTTGGGAAAGGGGAAAAGCTGCATTTCCATAAGGCTATCATCATTAAAAACTTTATCCTCTCTTTATTAAAATAGAAATAACTTTTGGATTCCCATTTTTCTAACAGACCTCCTGAGCAAATAATTCCCAGAGCACCCTTGGCTGCCTGTTTKCAAGAACTGAGCTTGAGAAAGCTAAGCCTATCTATACTTGGAGGAAAATAAGACCAGGCTAATTAAAAATTCACCCTTGCCCTGTATWCCTAAAAGCACTGCACAGCCCTGTGGCACCAGACTTTTCAGAGTGARCTGTCTTTTTACTGGAGAGTTTAAAGTAGAATATGCTTCTGGTTACTTTTCCCTTTAGTGTCTCATTAATAAAAAGCAATAAAAATTGGAAACCAGCTCCCAMAGCAGCACACTCAATCTTTCCTTTGCTTCTATTGAATGTATTCTACTGTAATAAAGTGAACACACACACACACAAACCTATTAGCCCTACAATTAAACAAATAATGGCATTAACAACTCCCACCCACCGCCTTAAGCAGGTTTAGCYGGGAGAGCAGAAGCAGCTGTCTCTGTCCTGTGCCTCTGCCAGAGGTCACCATCCTGCAGCAGGATCAGCTGATCCTCCTGGATAAACTCCTGAGCAAGTGTAGTGTACAGGCTGTAGCATGATCATAAACCACCTCCAATTTCAGTTTACTCTGGCAGCAAGCTCCTACAAAAATAAGGGAGGAAACCTAAGGCTGGTAACTGATTCACSTCTTAGTATCAGATAAATCCACCTTTGATTACATTTCAAAGCCCCAAAAAACGGAACAGTCAAGAGGTTTTTATAATAATGCTCTTGGTTGCCATGAATTAACATGAATTCTTGTACTGAAACAGGTCACTAGCATAACCATTGAAATACACTGCTAAAATAGGAGCTAAGTCCTCTGAAGTTTATACAGGCATGTGTAGACTTTGACCATTTTCAAAGCTAGCTAGCTCTATGAAATTAAGCTATTTTCAGACCTAGGACTAGGACAAGTTTGGGTACCTCCATATGGCCCCCAGTGTGTTGCAATATCCAARCTATCATAGCTACCACATGAAATCTCAAACAGTAAAGAGATGAGAGAAGGACAAGGTTCTGACTCAAGTGAGAGGTATTTTTTTCACGTCAGACCAACAGATGATTGACTCAGAAGCTATCARTGTCTTTTTGGCATCCAAAGTGGAGACACACATACTTACAGTGGACTTGCTTACTGGTAATTATAGAGAAAACAGCAGGTGGTTACAGTTAAGTTTCTGGTGCACATATTTCACACTGTCAGATTCTCACGAAACAGWGAAAGACATCAGTTTTGAGTAATGGTGTGAATGAGGAGAGTGATAAACAGYAGATATACCTTGAAAGCAGGAATATAATACAAAAGGAATGCCAGGGTCTCAAAGTGCAGGGAGTGTGTGAAACAGAAAATTTTAAAATTAGGGCAAGATTTATTAGGCTTTGTCTAGAGTGTTAGGTAAGGTGTTTGAGGCTGGGAGATGTACGAAGACTGTAACAATGAAGAACTTTCAAAAGGAGAATGATTTGTGATATCTGGAAGGAGTTTGTTTTACAATGCTCGAACCACATTTACCTAGCTGCAATACCACAAAGTCCATAGGTGCATCACACTGAGAAGGGAGGATCCTCTCTTGTGGCCTTCACCATACTTGCCCCAGCCTCCCACATATGGTTTGCACTGACACAGCTCCAGGTAGCCCCAAGACATCAAATCCTGACACAACCATCCTGCGCACCCTTCTCATCCCACCCTTCCTAATATCACAGGCAAGCCCTGTTGCCCTCAGTCACATTTGTATATCTAGGCACTTCCCTGCAGCTAAGGTAAACTCARAGCAGGTATATCTGTACAGAGACAAGCAGGATCTGGTGTCTATTATGTAAATCCTGCCTAAAGTCATACTCTAAACCTTCCATACTCCATTTTCAAGACTATCTTATTTAAATGAACACTGAGAGCATGAGACAAGAGGAGAGGGAGTAGAACAAGGCTGGCACACGTGGCAAGGGCAGGCACGGAGCCARCCAGCTCCCTCAGGGCGGGGGAGGCAGCCCCGCTCGCAGTGCGCTGGAAGCCACTCTCCCAGCTATTCCTGTCACAGGCCACTCTGCAGAGCCCCTGCCAGCCTCTGGAGGAGGGCACAGGCACATGATAAGGATAAGCAGGAGCTGAAACGAGATGGCACCAAATTAATTTCCCTCTGCATGACCTATGCAGTAGATTTTCTGGCATCTCAATAAGCACAAAGAGAAACCCACTGGAGTAAGCAGAGCCCTGCGTCAGCAAAACACCATCTCTCACATGAAACACTCTGGCTGGCAGAGCTGTGAAGGTGAGGATTACTCACTGTTTCCAACACCATACCACATGTTTAAGAGATAATTATGAAGGGACGGGAAGAGTATTCATCTATTTTCCTTTCTTCTTTCTTTAAAATAATTTAGAGTGTAGCATTTCTGCCCTCAAAAATCAATTGAGAGAGAGGGAGTGCACTAGCTTATTACCAGGCAACACTTCTACTATGGAACACTCAGTGAATGATTACATCATCACAAGTATCAAGAACGTAAAAACTGAGCAAGAAAAGGATTTATCTTCAGCTAGCCTAAAGCAAATAGTTCAATCAAGCAAAGAAAAATAAATCTCGACAATTGCATTCAGTAAAGAATTCAGGAAAATACATCTGAAAATCAAGGCTACCAAATCAGACCATCTGTATTGTCCAGCCAATGAAATTTCCTCCACTTACATTTTAATCCATAGTTTTTACTAGCTTCAAGTTTTTTATTAAATATTTCAGCAAACAAAAGGAAATAGCAAAACCAGAAGYGAGGCAGGACAGTATTTTTCAGGGACAGTGGAAACAAATTCAGAAAAGTGGGTCAAAGGAAATGCTGAAAGATACAAATCCATCCTACAGTCTAACTAAAATCAGAAAGTACAGAAAGTACTAGTCTACACACAGTTATTGTAGCACTGAGTAGATAGCTCAATTTTGCCCTGGAAATGAATAGAAAGTAGAAGAGTCACGCAATATGGGCAAATGGGCCAGCATTTGGGACTCAGAAAAAGGCAATGCTAATAAAATAATATAGTGGCAAACACATTTATTTGCCACAGATAATACAAGTCCCTTTCCACTCATTTTGAGTAGAAACCGGTTTTCTGTTTATCCACTGAAGGTGCWGGTTAAAGAATGTTACCTGACAGAGTGTATAGGACAGGAGGGGGCTGGAGGTCGGGAGRAGCTCCAATGACCAGCCATCAGCTTTTAGGTAAGGTTAATGATGGCTCTAGTTGCATTACAAGGGAGAAAAGCAYTGGAAGAAGCTCTCCCTCACAGCAGGATTAAGAGAGATTGTAAACAACAGGGAGCCATGCATCTGCATAGTCTTCAGAGAGAAAAAAGCAGCTAAACCAGGAGAAAAGAGGAGTAAGAGTGCGGTATCAGAAGGAAGTAGGGGAAGAGGGTCAAGGGTGCAGAGCAGCGGTTGCCTAGTCCAGGAGTGTGCCTCTGGGAGAGGTTCTCAATGGCTACAAGCATTGCCTCCTACAGTCAGAGTGGCTGCTTTGAGCCAGGCTTTCCTGGGAGCCCTGTGAGCAGCAGGAGGTGCACTCCAGCGGTGGGCAGCCTTGCCGCAGGCCGCTTGGTCCAGCTCTGTGATGCTCCACRGCCATGTCTTACACGAGCTTTCTCCCTCACGGCAAATGTCATCAACCTTTGAAGAGAAACCACAAATATTGAGGAGGGTTGTCAGCASCCATCAGACCTGTGTCCTAGTTTAYAACTACAAACGCAAAGTAAACGAGTAGTGATTYGGCAATGGTGTGAAGAGGCTGTCGCTCTTTGAGTCTGAAACTCAAACYTTTCTCTCCCTTTCAGGCCATTCTATGCCTCSTATTTTACTTTCAAACAACTGAGAGAAAATCTGTGATGTAAGCTAGTAACTACATAAAATTAGCTCTAGCCAACTATGAATTCATTTGCTCTTTCTATTTGCTCTCCTTTGCTGAAACATAAAATTTGGTATGAGTCAGCATATTTCACCACATTTAAGATTCTAATAACACAAGCAAAGGCAGGAATAAAATATTAATGCAAAAGAYGAACAAAAATCCATCTTAGGTACAATCATGGCAGCAGAGAAATTCAGTATACCTGCACTACTGTACTACTTTACTGCCACTACCATTTTCTAGTTCTAGTCTAGCATTTCTAATTAAAAAAAGCCCAAAAATTGGAATTTCTTCCTAAGGAGGATTTTAAAAAATGAAAATAAAAAAACACCCATTAAACTAACCATTCTTCAAAATKATTTGTGGAATAAGACTTTTTCTGCAAGCATTAAGTACTTCTATATGATTAACAGAAAAATAAACACCACTTGCCCAATAAATCTCCACTAATCTAATCTAACAGCATCTAACCACTCTACATGTTTCCCTATTGTTATACCCCTATGGAATGACTTTGCTGGCCCTCCCCTAAACCCATTGCTTCCTGTACCTCCTGCATCTCAAAGGCATGCAAATGAATCCTGGTTTTCCCTTCTTTGACACACACAGCTTACTTTTTTTTTTGTAACAGGCTAGAAACAAACAGATWGTATATATTTACCTTGTGATAGTCTCCAAAGACTCCATCCAGCAAAGTGGTGAGAGCAAAGAACCAATCATTAAAGCAAGACCAGAGTTGAAGCAGCAGCAATTTATGCTTGGAGCTCAACACAGAAAATTTCAGATGTAAGTACACACAAAACAGAGAATTGTCCACTGGACTCCAGAAACACTGCAAGTTATACTTTAAGTTATAGTGCAAGTTTAGTTTCTTCCACTAAATTTTTTGGTATTTCAAGTATGGGAATGTATTTTTTCTTATTTCTACCCTTTATGTTGTCATAAAACATGGTTTGCAACACTTCTGTCAATGTATATGAGATATTGTGATAACCAT